>JAVGWX010000020.1:54722897-54827897 GCA_036924085.1 Ariolimax columbianus | reverse complement strand
GGATGTATCAATGGCAATATAAGCCTGACTCAAGGAGGAGGATGTATCAATGGCAATATAAGCCAGACTCAAGGAGGGGGATGTATCAATTGCAATATAAGCCTGACTCAAGGAGGGGGATGCATCAATGGCAATATAAGCCTGACTCAAGTAGGAGGATGTATCAATGGCAATATAAGCCTGACTCAAGGAGGGGGATGTATCAATGGCAATATAAGCCTGACTCAAGGAGGGGGATGTATCAATGGCAATATAAGCCTGACTCAAGTAGGAGGATGTATCAAAGGCAATATAAGCCTGACTCAAGGAGGGGGATGTATCAATGGCAATATAAGCCTGACTCAAGTAGGAGGATGTATCAAAAACAATATTGGAGACAACTTAATTCATAAGAATGTTATATCAAGCAAGTAGACATATTACAACGGATTTATCATAAGTCTTTACCCTGACTATGAAGAAGATGGTGGAAAAAGTTGAAACCGAAAAAAATGTAGTCCAATGTACAATGTATTTAATGTGTACATGACTTGAGAAGTATGAATTTCCCTCCTTGAACCAGGTATGGTGGATGGCGCAACATACTTTATCACCGGATCTGATACTCTAAGTGTTTGTCAGAGCATTGGAGAAATCAGAGCCCAGAACTGTGATACAATTCATGACGTTGCAAGGACAAATACGTACATAAATACACTGGGAGACGAAACCAGTGTTTGGGAAATTTTGACATTCGTATGCTTCTGCAAAAAAACTGGTGTAGGTAGTTTAAGTGTCGCCGTTCCGATGTTGTTGGTCTTTCAAGATCAGGAAGACCATCCTCACGCACGCACGCACGCACGCACACACACACACACACATATATATATATATATATATATATAAAGATATATATATATATATATATATTTATATATATATTAGGAGGCTGCTTGGCCTAGGGTTGAAGCGTCTGCTTCACAATCTCAACGCACCGTGTTCGAATCATACTCGTGTCCAGTCCGGCAGACATGGGTTTGTTTCACTCCTCCACGTACGAAAAGTAATGGCAACCAACCGTACTGCACACTTTGCCTATAAACTTATAACAGCCAAATAGGTTGGCGGTTGCAAGAAGCGACGTTATGCAAATGACATGCTATTTACTGAATATATGTATATATAATTAAATATATTTAAACGTAGTTAGCATCATGAATGTAGAAGAAAAACGTCCTGGACAATAATTATTTATGACCTTTCGTTTGATCAACATACTGACATTATGAGAATAAGGACAGAGACAGACAACTCACATTTTGTGCCTTTCAAAAGGGATACTAGGAAGGTATCCTCCGCTTCGCTGTCGATATCTACGAGACGGGCGTTAGATTTCTTGCACGCTGCCTGGAAAATGTGAAGGTGAATCTGCTATAAGGCTGTTTATTCATTCCTCTACTTTATTTTCATGCGGGCGGAAGGGGGGGGGGGGGGGGGGGGAGGAAGGGATGAGGTGAGTCATGACCTACTTTAAATGGGCGTCTCTCACAGTGAAATCCCTTTGAAATGTCACATTCCACCGGTCAATTGAAGTCAATCACGTTGCTAAGTGAGAAGTATTGTCTGGTCATAATAGTAATTATTGTTGCTAAGTGAGAAGTATTCTCTGGTCATAATAGTAATTATTGTTGCTAAGTGAGAAGTATTCTCTGGTTATAATAGTAATTATTGTTGCTAAGTGAGAAGTATTCTCTGGGTATAATAGTAATTATTGTTGCTAAGTGAGAAGTATTCTCTGGTTATAATAGTAATTATGTTGCTAAGTGAAAAGTATTCTATGGTCATACTAGTATGTATGTTGCTAAGTGAGAAGTATTATCTGGTTATAATAGTAATTATTGTTGCTAAGTGAGAAGTATTCTCTGGGTATAATAGTAATTATTGTTGCTAAGTGAGAAGTATTCTCTGGTTATAATAGTAATTATGTTGCTAAGTGAAAAGTATTCTATGGTCATACTAGTATGTATGTTGCTAAGTGAGAAGTATTCTCTGGTTATAATAGTAATTATTGTTGCTAAGTGAGAAGTATTCTCTGGTTATAATAATAATTATTGTTGCAAAGACGCTTGCCCGGTCAAATACAACATACTGTCCAGCACGTCACATGATGGCTATGTACAATATATTGACCAAGACCACTCCCTTTTCCATGTCATGTGCCGTGGAAACGTTGTTTTCAAGGCAGTATGGTAAACGCGATATGCATTAACGTGTCACTGTAGTAGTCAATGGTACGCATATGAAGCCAAACATAGTAAACCCGTCTGGAGGACCGCGGTCCACCTTCATCAATACACTCGGGACGTGAGGAAAGCTGCTATAATCCGCACTGTCAGATAATATAAGTAATTATTTTGCTAATTAGGAAATATTATCAAGTAACATAATAGTAATTATGTTATTTTGCTAATTTATAAGTTTTCTCAGGTAGTAATAGTAACTATTTAGCTAATTGAAAAGTATTCTCAGGAAGTAATAATAAGTATGTTGCTAATTGAGAGGTAAAAGTGTTCTCGTATAGCCAGGGTGATTATGTTATTTAATGGAATGCTGGTGTTGTTCTTTGACAGACGTGTTAAAGAAAATAATGCTTACCTCTGCTTCAGACCAGACTAGGTTGTCTCTATTGACGGAATAACACCACTTTTGAAACTCAGTCCAGCCAGAAGCACATCCCTGACTTGACACTACAATATAATTAAATACATAGCTGATATATATTGTTATTACCATCTTCTAGCATTAATCAACATTTTAATATTACTTTCACTATTTATAAAGAGGACTTTCATTTCGGGAAAGTTAATTTGAGCCCAGTTGTGTTGTGTGCAAGTAACTGCTTCCTGGTTATGTTAGTGACGTCTCCGTATGTCATCGCTAGAAGCACTCACCTCATTATTACGTGGGTCGCTCCGAAACCAACTCCTGCTACTTTATTTGGTTGGGTTTCAGAGGTATGACACGAGTAAAAATTTTTTCTCAATATCCGTTACATTGTGTTCACGTGTAACATCTGGCAGGAACAGTCAGGCAAAATGTGTCTAACGTGGAAATGTGTTTGAAGCAGAAGTGCAACAATTGACGCCAATCTTTGCTTGCTGGACGTTTATAGAAACGAAACAGTAGATGTTAGCACAATGAACGATGTATAGTGCGTTTCTGGAGTTCCGAGAGCAACATGAAAGACAAGTTAAATTCCTGACGGACATACGCAACCGTCACACCACGGAATGAAGAGCGGCACCCAACAGCTCATAAGCAACAACTCAGTAGGTAACGATTATGGTAACTGTCTTCGAGGCTGGATATAAGTGTTGGAAACGATGATAGCAGTAGTTATAATGTTGCAAAATGTGCGCCAGATGGGTCCTGCGAATGATCATACATGAACAGCAAGTGTATTAGGATATATTGACCAAATACGATGTCCTGGATCACAATCTGTACGTCAGTGCCACCACTACTAGCCTGAGTATAAACAACAGTCCGTGGACTGGTAACATGTGAATTCCTCTGCAAGGAAAAAGTTCAAAATGTAGTCATCAACGGGTACAGTAATGTGCACTGTCTTTTGGAATGGGAAAGAAATGACTCTTCTGGATTTCATTGAACCCGGGCAAGCCATAAACGCTGACCGTTGCGTTGCTGAAAACTCGCGTTTTGTCTAAGTCTGACAAGAGAAGAAGACAAAGTATTTCTTGGAACACGTAAACGCCAGACCACATACCATTGTGTCTAAGTCTGACCAGAGAAGAAGACAAAGTATCGCTTGGAACACGTAAACGCTAGACCTCATTCACATTGTCAAATCGTCGAGTACATTACCATTCGTGGTTGAACTGTCCTACCATACCCAACGAATAGTCCAGACTTAGCACAAAGAACTTTGCTTCCAAGATAATAAAACACGTTCATTAACAAGAGGAAATCGATTGAGGGAATAGATGTATGTTGGACATATATTTGACAATATGAGTTGGGATTAGAAAGACTGTCAATGATATAGAGGGAATATATGTGATTACGTAAAAGAAGACTTCGACGGTCAGAAGGAAATACAATATGTAAATGAATGATAAGGGGGTAAGAGAGCATATTCGATTTATGGAGGACATATATGTGATTATGTGATAGATCGATGGGAGAGTAATATAATTTATGAAAAATTGTTTGCAGTTACGTAAACGATGGATTTCATAGACTGCCTTGTTTATTAACACATATACAAAACGATGTATTGACTTGAACAAAACGATAATAATAGATCAATGAAAATCAATTTACTGTGCAATAATTGAATTACATTTCAGTTATAATAAGAAAATAATCATATGTCCAAGTTTCCAAGCATCAGTCTCGTTCTCTAATGTTGACTCCTATTCTCACACTCTCAATCTGATCCCCCCCCCCCCCCCCCGTCCCCCACTAATTCTATGTCGATCAAACAATAAATGTGTTGCTGTTTGTGGCAAAGGGGTGGAGAGGTATTGATTTAGAGAGCAGATATTAAATTAGCTACATAAAATAACATGCGCACCGTGTAGGACTGCCACAGTCAAAAGTAAGAATATCTGAATCTGTGGATGAGAGGAGTAGTATAGTGTTAGTCTGTCTATCTATCTATCTATCTATCTATCTATCTATATATCTATCTATCTATCTATCTATCTATCTATCTATCTATCTATCTTTATATCTATCTATCTATCTATCTATCTATCTATCTATCTATCTATCTATCTATCTATCTATCTATCTATCTATCTATCTATCTATCTATCTATCTATCTATATATCTATCTATCTATCTATCTATCTATCTATCTATATATCTATATATCTATCTATCCATCTATCTGTCTATCTATCTATATATCTATTTATCTATCTATCTAGCTATCTAGCTATCTATCTATCTATCTATCTATCTATCTATCTATCTATCTATCTATCTATCTATCTATCTATCTATCTATCTATATATATATATATCTCTATATGGCTATCTATCTATTTATCTATCTATCTTTCTATCTATTTATTTATCTATCTATATAAAAATCTATACACATACATATATTATTTGTTATATAATGAAAGCATTGTCAGCAGCCGCTGGAGGTTTGAAGCGTCGAATGCTATATTTATATTGATAAATGTCACTCCTATGTTCTGTTTGCGTTCATATATCGTCCCATGTTAACTGCTTTATGTAAAGGGTATGGCTGTAGTTTGATCGTCCAGTTCTGAAACGTGCTTGATCGTTAATAAACTTTTGACCAACGAAGAGTTGAAACGGCTCATAATCGTATAGTAAATATATACATTCATAGCTTATGTTGGCCTTTATACCCCCTTTGTTATCAGCGCAATCACGTGGGATGATCTCCATATCTGAGGTTTTTGCATAAAATCGATGCGTGTGTTCAAGGCTTTTCCAGCAATTTTATAGTTTGTGGTCCAATGCTTTTATTTAACTCTGTTATCAAGTTATAAAGGTCAGGCTCTTTATTCTTTCCATATTGTAATTCATTTTGTATCTTCTATTGGGCAGGGAGTTGCCAGTACGTTATGCACATTTCTACAATCCTGCTTGATCTTTGTTTGCTCAAGGTTTTCTGTGTGGTTTTCCTGTTCAACAATAATTATTACATACATATATTTAAACAATGAAGCGTACACATTTAGAACATTTATCTCAGCACAAAAAACACTAAATACATTGCAGATTTATGAACATGAACAATATAAAATATACGATATATATCTCAACATAAACAATTTAAAATATTCGACATTCTTCTTCTTCTTCTTCTTCGTTTGTTCTCAATCTCACACTACCAAACCCTGAAAGGGCTTAAGTAGCAGAATGTAGTCCAGAGAACGGAATGCGTTGTGGCGTAGTTTACAGCTTGACTGCGGTATTTGCATTTTTCGGTCCAACACATCCGACTTCAGCAAGCATTTTTTGAGTACTGGGCTAGCATTCCATCTTCGATCCCTTCTCCTTAGCCAGTCTGCCCTGCTGCAGCCTGTTATCCAGGATCACCCCGTGGAGGTGTAGAAGGGTCTTGGCAGCTATGGGTCGCTTACCACTACAGCTCATGTGCTGCTCAGCATCTTGATCCCATACGACATTCATCTCAACAGAAACAATTTAAAATTTTGCCAATTTACCACAACAAAAACAATGTAAAAAATACCGCAGATACCTCACCACATAAACACAACATATATCACAGAAACCATAACTATATAAAAATACCAAATATACTTGAAAAGAAACAATTGAATATTTCCCACATATATCGTAACAATAGGGAGAAGAGAATAGCACATGATCTGTAAGAATATACTGGTCAGACATGTTTGTCATGATCTCTAAAATGTATTGAACAAGAACCCCGCCTCGAATTTTTCGAAAAGGAATGTTCTGTTTGAAAGTCCCTCTAGCGAAGGGAATTGATGTGGTCATGTAGTAGTGAGCGACACGCAGATACAGATACGCAAATCACAGCCACATTGAGGGCCTGTTTTCACTTCAATCAGCGCACTCTGAATATCAGAATAACTAATGCAACTCACCACTAAACGCCCTTCGCTGGGTCCACACAAGAGTATGCATACTCATTGTGGTCATTTACAACAACATCATCATACCTCAAGGGAAACAACATGAAATATACCATACATTCAGAAAACAAAATTATAAAATATGTAACTATACAACAACGTGAAATAAGCACCACAAATCATATCACAAGAACAACAAAAAATATATCACATACAAATCAATTCACAAACACAAAATGAACAATATAAATCACTGAACACAAACACCAAATGAACCCCTTTTACCTAAAAACAAACTACACTTCATATATTTCACCATGAAACATAAAATACAACGCCAATAAATACCAGCATGAGTAATACACAGTGTACCATATTCTCAAATATATCATCATACAAGATACTAAATGTATCAAATATACAAACATACAAAATATATCATCATACAAGATACTAAATGTATAAAATATACAAACATTCAAAATATATCATCATACAAGATACTAAATGTATCAAATACACAAACATACAAAATATATCATCATACAAGATACTAAATGTATCAAATATACAAACATACAAAATATATCATCATACAAGATACTAAATGTATCAAATAAACAAACATACAAAATATATCATCATACAAGATACTAAACGTATCAAATATACAAACATACAAAATATATCATCATACAAGTTACTAAATGTATCAAATATACAAACATACAAAATATATCGCATACACATCTTAACTAGAAACTTACCATTTTCCTAGAGATTGTGACTTTCGGTTAGCTGGAATGTAAAATAACTTCGGGAATGTGAGCGAAGCAAGTTGTCAGTATTATAGACAGACTGTAGCTTTTATACACAATGCTCAACAAGATGACGATGATAAAATTATCAAATAATTCCCAAAATGATATGAACATGCAAATTGTCTCATTTCAAATTGATTTGTCACTTTGAGGTTCAGCACTAAAATTTAATTACCTGCAATGATTAAACGTGCCTTGAAAGCCAACATTATGGAATCTGTAACGTACAATCTCTTCTTTGTAGTTTAGATCATGAGGGCTACTGGTAGTTTTGATGAAATTATCCGCAAAGCGAAATATTTATCGAAAAAGATAAAATAGAAAACCAGAATGTGCCGACAAAGCTAGTATTTGTATTTTTCACTTTTTTTTTTAATGTATGAATACGTTAATGATATTAGGTCATTTGTAAAGATATGTGGTATGTACAATGACGTTGTGCACTATAGGTGTTTCTCATTCAGTTATGATATGTGTACTTACAACTGTGTGCAGTTTTGTTTTCAAATTCAAATTATTCTGGTATTGTTAAATGCTGTTTCTTATAGTCAAGTTGTCAAATTCACATCTGGGAGCGAACATGCAGCAAATGAAATGAGGAAACAGCGACTCATATATCGCGTCTTTCGTCCGGACAAGTTAACCACATCTGTTCCTGACCCTGTTTTCTCTCTAAGAGGCGGTCCTAGATACATCCTACCATAGGGCAGTCTTGCAAAAAGACAAGGGATCGCAGTTGGAATGCAAACGAGATACGCAAACGAAAGTCTGATAAACAGAATGTGTCGGGCCGAAAGGTGTAGATTTCGTAGCATTTTCCGTAAACAACAACAACCTGCATTTCAGGATAAAAAGTCCAGAAAGATGACGATGATGAAATTCAATTTTCACTGGTGGTTAAATTCAATGTGTCAGTACTTCTGTGACGTTAGATTGTCCCGTACAAAACCGTTTGTATTGAAATGTCATTAAATATATATTTTTGAATATTTATGTTATGTATACCAATCCTCTCGAATTGTTATGTTGTGTATATCAATCCTTCTGAATTGTTATGTTATATGCACCAATCATCCTTAATATTTATATCATATATATCAATCCATATGTATAGTTATGTTATTATACACATTTTTCTATATAGTTATGGTTGGTTTAAACAAATCGCATTCAACTTTCTGTCTGTGAGGGTGCTTGTGATTTTTCATTTTAATGCCTGCGTGTTACAATGTCTTTACATTGAGTGCTACTCTGTTGCTGTCCTTTTGTTTCCACGTTTTCACATTTCATGGATGTTGCAGGAATCAATTGAACTGTATTTTCACTCTTGTGGAGTGTAATCTAGTCGAGCTGGCTTGCTAAGCTAAGACTTGGATTTCAACGCGCCAGAGTTCAAAAGCAATGACGGACAGAAAAAAAATTGTCATCTTCTTCTTCGAACGCTGTCAGACGTCAGCCTTTATTTTTTCGAATAAAGCAGCGGTCATCCTGAGGCTGTTGACACTGCCATAGAGCTTGTCTAGTGTTGCCACTGGTGATGGCCACATCTGCTTTCTCTGGTCCTCGTATGTCGGGCAGTTTTGCAGTAGATGTTCAGCGGCCATTTTCCCAGTACCGCACGTGCATTCGTCAGTGCCACCTATCTTCAATTTATTGAATAGGTGGTACCTCAGTCTAAAGTGGCCAGTGCGAAGTCTGAAGACCACGACCTGCTCTCTTCTGTTCAACTGGTAATAGGCATCATTTTTTGTGCAGCCAGTATGTTCTGTTTCCCATTTGGACATTTATCTAGCTCTAATAAGCCGTTTTGACTCTTCGTATGTCACACTAGTATCTGGTTGTGGTAGTCTTGCTTCTTCTTTTGCCAGTCTGTCTGCCTCTTCGTTGCCTTGGATGTTACAGTGGGATGGAACCCACTGTACCACTACTCTTGTTGGTGCGGACTGCTGGCATAGTTAACACAGTACTGCTCTTAAATCGTTAAGTTCAGTATTTGTCTGGCTTTTTAGTGCTGTGACTACGGTCAGGGCATCTGTAAACAGAACTATATGGCTTTGATTTCTTGAAAATAAATTCAAGCTTAGTTCGTTCCTGATACTATCAGTCCTTAAGTTAACCGAGCTGTACATGGGTACCTGACGTATGAGTTCAAGAGGGTATAGACAGTAATGAAGGGAAAGTGGCCACCCCACCTAACATAGGCTGTGGTATAGTACATGAAAAGGTATCTTCATCACCGACGGCAGTTGTTGCCATTGGACTAACCTTTACCTTTACCTCATTGTATTTTACACATTTTCATCTTATGTCATCCAATCTAATCTCATCTCATTCTGTCTCATCTCATCTTATTAAATCTCATATCACCTCATCTCATATCAATCCATCCCATCGTAAGCATCTCATCGTATCCTATGTCATCTCATCTCATATCATCTCATGATTTTATTTGTGGCAGTAAAACTCATAGGGATTTCCTTTCTTTTTATGAGCTACATGTAGGCCAGCTGGTAATTTCACATTGCAGTACATCTACTATTGTCTTTGACTAAATAGGGCTCTGATACTTTGATATGTTATGTTGTTGATTCTTTATTGTGGCAGACATATTGAAGACATGTCCAAATTATTTATTGGCTTGCCTATGATAAACGTATCCTTCTTTCCAACGTTGATGCGAATTTACTATTTTCACATTCTTAACCAATAGTGATGTGTGATGCTGTTTGGTAATATTTCTTTTGACAAGTTATGATTGTATGATTGTATTTCTGGATGAAGATATATTAAGAACACTGATGACACATTTGTTGTTGTATGAACAAGCTAGATTGTTCTCCAAATTTTGTATTCAGCCTGTCTTATAGACTAGTCATAACTAGTATATAACTGCATTTAACTTTGAAATTATTGATTCTACTCTTCTGTCAGTTATGTTTTTCATGTCATAATTTTATCATTTTCTATTTTATGACACTTAAGTTAGTAGCCCTTGTGTTCTGCCGAATCAAACATTTCGTTATCTATGTTCTGTTCTCTAGTTTATAATTTTGAATGGTCATTCATATAATTTTGCAGGATTCGGTTAAGTCATCCATATAATGTTGAAGGATGTTAGTCTCGTGATGGTTAACACGCAGATCAACATCATGACGGAGTTAACTCAGTATAGTGGTTTATGTAAGTCTCAGATGTGATTTTGTCCTTGCAAATAATGATCAATATGATTAATAGTACGCCTCCTTGTTGCACGCAACAGACTGTTATCTGATAATATTCGTGAATTGTGAAATAAGAAGGGGAAAAGAAAACATTAGAATGATAAAGCAAAAGCAAAAAGTGTGAAAACAACACAATTACAAACTAAAATGTTTTTATTCAAATGTGAGAAGCATAGTAAATAAAAGAGAAGAATTGGAACTGTATATAGAAGACGAAAAACCAGATATAATAGGATTAAAAGAATCGTGGACATACGAGGACGTTGCAGATAGTGAACTTTAAATAGCGGGATATACAATGTTTAGCAAAGATAGGATAGTTGGAGACAAGGCTAAGGGAGGTGGCGTTTTATTATACTAATTAAATTATGATAATGTAACGATCAAAGATGATTTATCATGTGCTAATAAAAATTAAAGTGTATGAGGAGAAATAGAAAGTGGGGGTGAAAAAAACAGTGATTGAAGTATGCTATACATGTCCATCAAGTCAAAAAGAGGAAGATAAAGACCTGATTTGTAGCATAGCAAAGGCAAGTGAAGGGAAATTATTATTAATGGAGGATTTCAAATTTTCTGAAATAAAATGATATATGGCAGAAGCACTTGTATAGTCAAAACCTTTTGTTAAGTGCATAGCTAACAATCTTTTTAATTCAACATGTAGAAGCAGCCAATAGAGGCAAAATCACAATCGACTTCGTTTTTACTACAGAGGAAAATATGATTACTTCTTCTTCTTCTGCGTACGCAGTCAGATAGTAACCATTATTTTTTCGAAAAAAGCGGCGGTCATCCTGAGGCTCTCGCCACTGCCATAGAGCTTGTCTTGCAGTTCCACTGGTAATGGCCACATCTGCTCTCTCTGATCCTCGTATGTCGGGCAGTTCTGCAGCAGATGTTCAGCCGTCATTTTACCAGTACCGCACGGGCATTCGTCGGTACACCCTATCTTCAATTTGTTGAATAGGTGGTACCTCAGTCTGTTGTGGTCAGTGCGAAGTCTGAAGACAACGACCTGCTCTCTTCGGTTCAACTGGTAATAGGCATCGTTTTTGGTGTAACCAGTATGTTCGGTTTCCCATTTGGTCATGTATCTGGCTTTGATAAGCCGTTTTGACTCTTCGTACGTTATACTGGTATCTGTTTGTGGTAGTCTTGCACCTTCTTTTGCCAGTCTGTCTGCCTCCTCGTTGCCTTGGATGTTGCAGTGTGACGGAACCCACTGTACCACTACCCTTTTTGGTGCGGACTGCTGGCACAGTTTGCAGAGTGCTGCTCTTAATTCATCAAGCTCAGTGTTTTTCTGGCTTTTTAGCGCTGTGACTACGGCGAGAGCATCTGTCAGCAGGACTATATGGCTCTCATTTTCACTGTGTGTCACCATTTCTTCCACTGCCACCCTCAGTGCCTCTGCCTCCGCTCTGAAATTGCTTGTGTACTTACCAGTAGCGAATGACAGTGTTATTTTTCTGCCATTTGGTAGGTTCAGGAGTGCTCCTGCCCCTCCGTTCTGTGTAGTGTTTGTTACAGAACCGTCGGTGTATGCATGGGTCCAGTCCATGCTTGGGTAGCTTTTCGTTATGAAGCTTAGGGTAGTATCTCTCCTTTCTTTTTCAGTCTGACAGTTTTTGTTTTCAATACCTGGTATATTTTCTACCACCTCTGGAAATATATCCTGCCTCCAGGTAGGTTTTCGTACAGTAGTGATGGGTTTTGGTGTTGTTAGTGCGTTTATGGGATCTTCGTGCATCTTTGCTTTGGCTATTTCTGCCCTGAAGGATGCCTGATCGTTGGAAAGGCGTCAGGAGAAAATCCTAAGAAAATCTGCATCCTTTTCTGCCATAAGTCGGCGTGGCCATGTCTTGCCACAAAATACTGGTAGCTGAGGACGAGAGAGTGAGGCTGACGAGCGAACACCTCCTTCACTATAAATAAATTCACGAGTAGCTCACTTTGTCACAAACGTTTTGACGAATTCAATCAGATAACAATTATAGGAGCTATATCAACATTGTTAGATAACAACTAAATGAGACATACACGTGTTCAGATAACAACTGGCCCAGAGCTTAACGTGTTCAGATAACAACTATAGGAGCTACACGAACATGTTCGTTCATATAACAAATAGACGAGTTACATGATCATGATCAGATAATAAATAGATAAGCCATGAAACGTGTTTAGATATCAATTAGATGAGACAAGCACGTGTTCAGATAACAATTAGATGAGACAAGCACGTGTTCAGATAACAATTAGATGAGACAAGCACGTGTTCAGATATCAATTAGATGAGACAAGCACGTGTTCAGATAACAATTAGATGAGACAAGCACGTGTTCAGATAACAATTAGATGAGACAAGCACGTGTTCAGATAACAATTAGATGAGACAAGCACGTGTTCAGATAACAATTAGATGAGACAAGCACGTGTTCAGATAACAATTAGATGAGACAAGCACGTGTTCAGATAACAATTAGATGAGACAAGCACGTGTTCAGATAACAATTAGATGAGACAAGCACGTGTTCAGATAACAATTAGACGAGGCATTGACATGGTCCGATAAGAAAAATAAATATAGCAAATATAAAACATCGGCATATGATAAGCAGATCTAAATCGATCATTATATATTTTCAAAAGCACACGAGGTCAGCCAGTGGAACGTTTTCCGATATTTTAGAGGAAAACACATTCGCATAATTACCATCCTGGCTTAACGGACACGCTTCAATGAAAATTCGATCAACGTCCATACATAATTACACTATAAATTATTGATGGAGATGATATTGTATAAGGTTACTTTCTACAAGTTAATATTGTCAAACTTCAGAAATTCATTATTCAAAATTCAGAAGAAGAAAATTAGCAAATGACGTTTTCGTATGAGCAGGTGTTGGAATATTTAAGAATTCATAATTGGAATTTGTTTATTTAAGTGTAAGGTCAGTACAGAACTTTTCATTCTGGCCCGGTCTAGATCTTCAGCAACAAACATGACAGCAACAAGACGAGGAGTTCTGTTCACAGTGACGTGCTGGCTACTCATTGGTCAAGCCGAAGCTTTTGGTAATCAGATTACTTTATCTATATGTGTAAATCGCCTTCTTCTTGTATCCTACTGCTTTTGCTTTGCGACGCCGAAGAGAGGAGGCAAGCATAGACCTTTGGTTTCCGCTATGTGGGAGGTCTGTGCCCCCTGGCGTCTTTCTGAAACCTCCATGGGGTATGGTGTCGGGGTAGGATGATGATACAACATCAATGTCAAAAGAGCAAACAACTGTATCTGATGTGCTTCGATATTGCAGTTGAGCGAACTATTTCCCACCATTTTCCTCAGCTAGTTATTGTGGATTATACCGCGGGTTGTCTGTCAAGCCATACTGCGCACATAGTGCATCTCACAGGTCTCAATCTTAGTTTTATGTTTATCTAATAGGGTCTTTGTCTGACACTGTTAACACAAGGTAGAGATGATAATCAAGTTTATCAGGGTCTGCATAGTGGACACAGTGACACTTGGATCTTTCAGTATCGGTGCTAACTGGTAGTGGACTGTTTACCTTTTGAATGACAGTTTCTATTTCTCTGTCCAGTTAGCCGTCATCATTGAAATCACTTCACAGGTACGCCAATCCCGTACGTGCTTTACATATCTTGATCTTGATGACGCGTTCCTCAGCGTAGCTACCGGTCCCAACCTCATCTCCAGCAGACAATGTCCAGGGCCACATAAGTCCAGTGAAAGGTAAACCCCCGTCCAGAGCCGTCTCAGATGTTGTTGTATGTAGGAAGGGAGTCTGACCAACGCATTCGAGGTATTCCTCTCGGTCTCTTTTTACCCCGTGGGTACCAGATTGCTGTCGCAGTGCTCCATCGATCATCGTTGCGTCGCAAGATGTAGCCTGCCCATCGATATTTTGCATTGTCTGCATAGATTACTTCTTCCTTCACCAAAGACGATCGTCGAATTTTGAAATGGGTGGGGTTTTTGGATTCGTTGGTTCCTAAAAGTGAATAAGACGTAGTATCTCTCAAGAGAGGCCTGGGTCACTCCCAATGTGCCATCTAGTGATTTTGTTAGTATTCATGACGCATACATGTAGCACATATAAGAGAACAAAGGGAAAACTGTAGAATTGAAGAGATAATCTCGTGATGATGGTCTATGCAACCGATCCTGGTGGTGTTCATGGGCGAGAAGGTTGTCCAGTCAGCGTGGGAACGTCTTGTCAATTCAGGTCCAATGTTGTTTTTCCTATTCAGAAGTCACCCACGATAGATGTATTAGCTGACATCTTCTAGTTGCATCTCCCCCCCCCCCCCCACTTCCCCCAAAAGACTGGATCAAATATGACAATCGATTGCACAACGCTTTGGTCTTGGAGACATGTATCACCTCCCCTCACCATCGATTAGCTGCATCATTTGGTCAGCTTCTGCTATTGACTGTAACGAACACTATGTCGTCGGCAAATCGAAGGTGATTGAGGAGTCGTATGCCAACAATATGAATGCGCATGGTGGCCCAATTGCATCGGCTGATGACTGATTCTAAACATGTGGAGAAAAGATTCGGTGAGATGTTTCCAGTGGCGAACGCCCTTTCTGACCTGGTACCACTATTATACGTTGGAAACGTTTTTTAGTCAACGAAGGTAAATATCTAGAGAATCTGTAACGTTCGGGCTACTTCAAAAAGGCTGCAGCTAATTGCAATGTGTTCTCTTGTGCCGTACAAAAGCCGACAGCCTGAAGTTTGACTGGTTTGAATTCTTCGAGAATGTTGCGGACTCTGACAAGTATGCATTTCTTAAATATCTTGTAAATGACCGGGAAAAAAGTATAAGTACGATAATTTCTGAGGTCTTCTTTTTGTCTCTTTTCTTGTGCAAGAGTGTTGTCACCAAGAGAATAAAACCGATGTCTGCCAAACCGGACACCGCGTAAGTCGAACCCGGTGCTTTATAATTGGGAAACTGACGATTCACTATAGGCCACGCCGCTCTAGGCACTCAGCATCCACCCGGCAGGTCTAATCCAACACTGAATTAACACGTATGATCTGCTCAGAGTTCATCCAACCTGGCACAAAACACTCGACCACATAGAAACGTAAGGCGAGCGCCAACGTAGGGGGACATATGGATGTGACCTTCCTACTGGTTGTGTAAGTCAATTATTGGATTATATTATTTCGCGCGTGTATCTTCGGTTCTGTTTGCTGATAGTGTGGAGCATAGACCAGCTTGCAATTCAGTTTTACGCTCAGGTAATTTGGAGCTGCACTGCGTTCCAGCTCATGTCCTATGTTTCTGAGTTGGAAATCATTTACCTGGAATTTTCTAGGGTTTGGTTTGTTGAGATGTGTCTGGATATAAACGGCAAAGACATCAGCGGCGTAGGTCAGTTTGTGCTGAACCTCTTCAATATCAATCCCTTAGGCAGCGATGTGCAGTGCCGCAGTATAAATACATGTCATCATCAATGTTTCTATTGGCTGGTTGTCTGCATGTACGCTAGATAGCAAACGTGCTTTGACGATAGTTTGTGTCAGTACCCTCTTTTCAAGATCAATCAATTCATGTTGTAGAACAGGTAAGGCTGGGTCTGTAGAAGCAACCACTGCCGATGGGAATCAAGTATCAGAAACTTGACTGTACCAGGTGTCAAATTTGAATGACTGGGAGTGACAAGTTCCATTCTCAGCTCCATTGTTGGTTCGAAGTGTAATATACGTCGGTTAACTAGAGAGTGTCGAAGCCAGGAGCGAAAACATTTAGTAGAAAAACTATTTGTGACACACATCAAGAAGAACGTTTCAGTCACTGAAGAGGCGCAATCATTTTCTTGACTTATTTGTGTGGAATTATAAAGACGTCTACATTGTATTATTGTTAAAATCTAACATATGTATTTATGTCCTTCTTGTGTTATTATCCTACCATTAAAAGTTGTGTGTGTCTTAATAATTAGTGTTAATTGTCTTTTCAGTATTATTGAGCAATCAAAAGTCATGAATTGTGTAATATGTTTCTAAAAAGATCCTCATGATTTCGTTGTGTTCTGTTAGAAGACAGTTTTTGTAAGCATATCTCTGCATGTTTATTCCACATCATATGTTATCTATTTGTTGAGTCTCTTTTTATAGTAACAAACACATATAGGAAAGTGGACTTTGTGTGCTAAAGCTAAAATGAAGTGCAATGGAAGTGTGTGGCGATACTTGTATTTTAAACGTTAATTCAAAGCAGCGATAAAATCTAGGCTGTACTACGACGTACTAACGGATTTACCAACAATATTGTAACATGTACACTGTACAACGATTGTTGGGCCCAATATCGTTATAGTACAGATATCAGAAAGCAACAACAAAAATAAATGTCCATGACAATTGTATTCTGTTCCATACAGAGATGACGCAAGAATTAATGAGTCTCTTCAGTGTCTATAACGGTGTGTTCAGCGACAGAGCTCAGGTAAACCAAGGATACACGGATCACGATGGCTTTGTCCTTACATTTAAACCGATCAAACTGGACGTCATTACCGAGGGAAGTATCTATCAATCTATATGTCTGCCTGTCTGCCTGCCTGTCTGTCTGTCTGCTCGTCTGTCTGTCTGTCTATCATGTGTATGTATACATCTATTTATATATATATATATATATACATATACATGTATCTATCTACCAATCTACATAAATACCTACCTATATTATTTGTATATGTGTATGTATGTCTATCTATTTTCTTAAGCTACTCCGTAAACTATTTTCTAATTAATGGAGAAAGTTGGAAACTACAAAATTAAAATGTGAACTTATAGGAAGTCAGAAGTCTCATGTTTTGCAATTATCGAACTTATTTTCATCGTCTATTATTATAGCTCATTGATTTAAGACTGACTTATAATTATTCTCTAAATTGTCAATGTCGTTATGAAAGTAACTAATGCAACAGAAATGCTAGTATTTATGATGATTTCTCCCGTTTGATAAACAAAGATTCATATATTTCATGATGCATTAGATTGGACACCTATGCTGAGTTGTTGAAGATAAGGATGATGAAGAAGGTTGTTGTTATTGTTTCAAATAAGTAGATTTACTTTTGGTGCGCTCCAAACAAAGACGTTTAGTGGCGGGGCGGAGCACCTTTCATCACATCCCAATCACGCTGGTGAAGGTAGACCGGCATTCTTCAGGAAGTTGTGCTATTCTTGGCTTCATCGGCGTGTTACTCACGACTACTGGGATCACGTGTACCCATTTCTTTGTTAGTGAGGCTGCAATGAAAACAGCCCGTTCGCAGAAGGGCTACGAGAAAGCCAATATGAGGGTTTTGTCCAGTATGTTTTCCCTGAAGCTGACTAACATGTCTGATCAGTATGTTTTCCCTGAAGCTGACTAACATGTCTGATCAGTATGTTTTCCCTGAAGCTGACTAACATGTCTGATCAGTATGTTTTCCCTGAAGCTGACTAACATGTCTGATCAGTATGTTTTCCCTGAAGCTGACTAACATGTCTGATCAGTATGTTTTCCCTGAAGCTGACTAACATGTCTGATCAGTATGTTTTCCCTGAAGCTGACTAACATGTCTGATCAGTATGTTTTCCCTGAAGCTGACTAACATGTCTGATCAGTATGTTTTCCCTGAAGCTGACTAACATGTCTGATCAGTATGTTTTCCCTGAAGCTGACTAACATGTCTGATCAGTATGTTTTCCCTGAAGCTGACTAACATGTCTGATCAGTATGTTTTCCCTGAAGCTGACTAACATGTCTGATCAGTATGTTTTCCCTGAAGCTGACTAACATGTCTGATCAGTATGTTTTCCCTGAAGCTGACTAACATGTCTGATCAGTATGTTTTCCCTGAAGCTGACTAACATGTCTGATCAGTATGTTTTCCCTGAAGCTGACTAACATGTCTGATCAGTATGTTTTCCCTGAAGCTGACTAACATGTCTGATCAGTATGTTTTCCCTGAAGCTGACTAACATGTCTGATCAGTATGTTTTCCCTGAAGCTGACTAACATGTCTGATCAGTATGTTTTCCCTGAAGCTGACTTACATGTCTGATCAGTATGTTTTCCCTGAAGCTGACTAACATGTCTGATCAGTATGTTTTCCCTGAAGCTGACTAACATGTCTGATCAGTATGTTTTCCCTGAAGCTGACTAACATGTCTGATCAGTATGTTTTCCCTGAAGCTGACTAACATGTCTGATCAGTATGTTTTCCCTGAAGCTGACTAACATGTCTGATCAGTATGTTTTCCCTGAAGCTGACTAACATGTCTGATCAGTATGTTTTCCCTGAAGCTGACTAACATGTCTGATCAGTATGTTTTCCCTGAAGCTGACTAACATGTCTGATCAGTATGTTTTCCCTGAAGCTGACTAACATGTCTGATCAGTATGTTTTCCCTGAAGCTGACTAACATGTCTGATCAGTATGTTTTCCCTGAAGCTGACTAACATGTCTGATCAGTATGTTTTCCCTGAAGCTGACTAACATGTCTGATCAGTATGTTTTCCCTGAAGCTGACTAACATGTCTGATCAGTATGTTTTCCCTGAAGCTGACTAACATGTCTGATCAGTATGTTTTCCCTGAAGCTGACTAACATGTCTGATCAGTATGTTTTCCCTGAAGCTGACTAACATGTCTGATCAGTATGTTTTCCCTGAAGCTGACTAACATGTCTGATCAGTATGTTTTCCCTGAAGCTGACTAACATGTCTGATCAGTATGTTTTCCCTGAAGCTGACTAACATGTCTGATCAGTATGTTTTCCCTGAAGCTGACTAACATGTCTGATCAGTATGTTTTCCCTGAAGCTGACTAACATGTCTGATCAGTATGTTTTCCCTGAAGCTGACTAACATGTCTGATCAGTATGTTTTCCCTGAAGCTGACTAACATGTCTGATCAGTATGTTTTCCCTGTAGCTGACTAACATGTCTGATCAGTATGTTTTCCCTGAAGCTGACTAACATGTCTGATCAGTATGTTTTCCCTGAAGCTGACTAACATGTCTGATCAGTATGTTTTCCCTGAAGCTGACTTACATGTCTGATCAGTATGTTTTCCCTGAAGCTGACTAACATGTCTGATCAGTATGTTTTCCCTGAAGCTGACTAACATGTCTGATCAGTATGTTTTCCCTGAAGCTGACTAACATGTCTGATCAGTATGTTTTCCCTGAAGCTGACTAACATGTCTGATCAGTATGTTTTCCCTGAAGCTGACTAACATGTCTGATCAGTATGTTTTCCCTGAAGCTGACTAACATGTCTGATCAGTATGTTTTCCCTGAAGCTGACTAACATGTCTGATCAGTATGTTTTCCCTGAAGCTGACTAACATGTCTGATCAGTATGTTTTCCCTGAAGCTGACTAACATGTCTGATCAGTATATTTTGCCTGACCAGACGTTAGTCTTACTTCCCAATGAACATGGTAAAAAAGAAGAAGACGCAGAAGAAATAGAAGAACAAAAAGCAAAAGTAGAAGAACAAGAAGAGTAAGAATAATAATAAGAAAATAATGATGACGAAGAAAAAGAATGCGAAGAAGAAGGAAACGGAAATGAATAAGAATGCGAATAAAAATAAAAATAAGAATTAGAAAAGAAGATATAGCAGGAGTTGGGATAATGAAGATGATAAAGACATGAATCTATTTATTACAGGGACCTGTCATTTACTCTGAGGAGTTTATCAATGGTGAGATATACCGACGGGAGATCTTTGTGCTTATTCAAGATACGGAAGGGTTGCTGCATTTCGTTTTTTACAACATAACTGGAGACAAGTATGTATTGTTGTGTATATCATCTACTCATCTAATTGTAGATTGTCTGCGTTTGATGTATATACAAACACATGTTTTTGTTTTGTAAGGGATGTATGTCAAGATTATTGTCCATGAATGGCTTGATATTTCTGGAGGTATGACATCGAACAATTGTCTATATCTCCGTCGTCCCCTTTTCTCGTCAAAGTCTGCCACACACATTGTGATCTCATGTCAACGTGACAGTAGTACAAATATGTCAACTGTTATCTTTTTCTTTTAAAGAACGTGTTAACAAAAATAAAGAAGAGTTTAAATGTATAACAAATAACTTAGAGAGCCGTGGTAGCCTAGTAGTTAAGGTACTTCCAAGCCGAGTGATCAGCGTTAGGTCTCCAGTTGGTGCTGGTTTTTTCCGATTGTAAAATGGTTCCTAGCCTTTACCACTAATAAAAGTACTGAAGTTACCACAGCAGCTGATTGATTTTTCAGCACGTCACGTTTTTCTAGGTTGTTTGTTCACTTTGAAAATCTGTGTTTTTTTTTTGGTTTGTTGTTGCATAAATGTGATTTATTTGTGTGTAGAGACATACATAAATAAAAAAACTTATTGGTGTTATTGTTTTTGTTGTGTGTGTGTCATACTTTCTGAGATACACGAAGATAAATATGAAAATTTTTAAAAACCGAAACATTTCAATTTTGCCCATTTTGCGGAGAATCGGGACCGTTGGAATGTGAAAATTGTAACAGAACATCGATAGTGTTTCTTACAAGATCGCCGAATCTGTTATTCTAAAGAAATTGAGTACCAGGACAATCGGGGAAAGTATGGCACTCGTCGCGGTCTTGACCAGATTAACTACGGTTAATGTCTGCCGTTGGTCAAGGATGTTATTGGCCTAACAATCTATTCCCAATATGTCATAGTGGCAGGTTAATTTTTGTTTCTTGGATAACATTTAACTTGACATATATATTTCGCATAGAAGTGGGATTAGTCGACAAACGGAACTGAATGGGACAGAGCTGTGATACTTTCAGTGATGATATATACTTGTGAAACGTGGACTGTAAACAGGTATCGCAGAGCACATTTGTGGTTATATAGTTCTCATGCATTCCAGTTGGCTACACACAATACTCTGTTAGTGTGAGACACATGTGAAAACAAGCGAGTATTTGAAGCTGTACTTTTGGCACGAAAGGAACGTGTACCGTCCATAAATAAGTTGCGTTTTTTTTTAAGCAGCATGTCTTGTTATTTGATCTTTAGTACCGTTCTGAGACAGACTATGTTGAAGTGGTTCATCTTTTCTACGTGGTGTTTATTTAGTTCTTGTTTCTTAAGAATACTGCATCGCTGGAAGTACAACGACATTGTTAACTTTCAGTTTTGTCTTTAGATGAATGCCATTTTGATGCCAAACAACGTGTGTGATATGTCAAATAAATTTGCTGCGTTTTGAGATCCTAGATTTCACATCATCATCAACGACTATGTCTTCAGATGATGTGCTGAATATGTTATAAATGTGATGATTACCTTTGAATTTCTATAAATGTTTAATTGATTCATCTTTGAGAGCATGCTGTAAAGTTTCACTCTGCCATATTTGTTCACTGTAACAGTGTGTTATTTCATGTCCTAGTCCTAGTCTTATTTGACATGTACTTCTACAGAGGCAGATGCACGTGTACAGGTCCCAGCTCTGATGTGAGCTGGATGTACCCGGGAGGAGGATTTCTTGCTTAAGCTCCAGCAGCTTTTTACTCAGCTGCGTTGGGGCAAATGTCTCAAGCAGAGGATCGTTAACTTGACCGATGTGCGGGCCCATCTTCATATACTCAAACACTAGAGCGAACATATATGAGCGAACCCAATAGTGCACGTTGATTCTTAATTATGACACACATATGAACCTATTTTTATTTGTCAAGAGTATGGAATATGGTTGTACCAAATGTTTATTTACAACATTGTACATTGTGTACAAGATGCTCATATTGATCAAACCTACTCTTTGCTTATGTGACTTACCTCTTGACGATGTTTATTTCGTCTCGGGTTCCAGTGGCACTTCTTACATCCTGGTGTATCTATTCTTAGAAATGTGGACCGACCTCATCCTGGCATTAGTGTAATGCATTGCTCCTCAGCTTGCTTGCCTTATGGGATTACTTTGTCGATCCTCACTACGTTGGTATGCCCGTAATGCCACATCATGTCTTCACTACCACGGAATGAAACTTGAGATGGCACCTTGATCAATGTGTCTAACCTGATTGAATATTATGTCTTCCATGTATGTATTATATTTACTAAGGTCGTGGTACACTTTTTGAAAAGTATGGCACATGTTTGTAACTTATGTTTGTGAAAAACAAGGTACAGTTTTGATAATGATATATATGAAGATAATTATACATTTGTGTACCACATATTTGTAAAGAGTGTGTCACAATTCACTGGACCAAGTTGGGTTTAAGTAGCATAACAATGTAAATGTTTATAGCGACAATTTAAAAACCAAAACAAAATCTTACATAAACGTCCAGTTCAAGCGTGTGATATATATATTCTTTTTATTTTCACCGTCAATATAGGGCGAAAAACGTGAACCCAGATGACCTTTCTAACATAAAACGGGAAGATCTGCACACAGAAAAAGGTTGCGTGATGGTCTACTTGAAAGTACAGACTGGAGTCTACACTGGGGACAGGCAAGACTGTAGAGATGTAATCGGAGGGGTAAATATGCAACCCGTCGTATGTAACGATATTCAATCTAATGTAGTTTATGAAGTCATTTAAAAATATCATGTTTCCATTCTAGCTTGTCAGGTCGCTGCGCAGGACTGTCCTCTGCCATTAGGAAAAACTCTCCAACACTTGTGTTTGTTGCTTGTTGATTCTTACATGTATTTCTAAAAAACTTCTAAAGACGATCTTCAACCTTAATCATGCAACCTTTCACGAGTAAGGACTTGTGCAACCCTACATGAGTAATGACTCGTGCACCCCTACATGAGTAATGACTCGTGTACCCCTACATGAGTAATGACTCGTGCAACCCTACATGAGTAATGATTCGTGCAACCCTACATGAATAATGACTCGTGCAACCCTACATGAGTAATGACTCGTGCAACCCTACACGAGTAATGACTCGTGCAACCCTACATGAGTAATGACTCGTGCAACCCTACATGAGTAATGACTCGTGCAACCCTACACGAGTAATGACTCGTGCAACCCTATACGAGTAATGACTCGTGCAACCCTACATGAGTAATGAGCCATCCAGCCATTCCTGATTGCTGAGCCATGCGACCTTTCATTATTGCATAGACAAGCAACCATTCATGTCTGCTAATATGCAATGCAACCCTTAATGAATGCTGAGTAGACAAATAGTTTGAATTAGAACTAAAGAAACAATTCTAACAACATTGTGATACCAGGAATAATACATTATTAACTATTATCCCTCGGGCTCAGAGACTGAAAAATAGTCACATATAAATCAGTTCACATTGCAAACGTGCTATACTCTTTCACTGCGTGACACAAGTAAGGACAGTTTCGTTCTGATATATGTACGAGGGAAAGTCAGTAAATAAGTAAAAAAGGTACATTACAAAATAAGAAAGCTCAAATTGAGATACGAACTTTAAAAACATTTACTATTTCATTTACAGTATCCCCTTTTTCTCACCATCATTTCTAAAGATTGATACACTTATGCCATCGCATATTCAGTCCACCAAGACGTGTTTTTGGTCTGGTGTCTCAGTCACATTTGATCTGGCATCTCAGTCACATTTGGTCTGGTGTCTCAGTCATATTTGGTCTGGCGTTTCAGTCACATTTGGTCTGGCTTCTCAGTCACTTTTGGTATGGTGTCTCAGTCCCTTTTGGTCTGGTTTCTCAGTCACATGTGGTCTGGTTTCTCAGTCACTTTTGATCTGGTGTCTCAGTCACATTTGGATCTGGTTTCTCAGTAACTTTTGGTCTTGTGTCTCAGTCACATTTGGTCTAGTTTCTCAGTCACTTTTGGTCTGGTGTCTCAGTCACATTTGGTCTGGTGTCTCAGTCACTTTTGATCTGGCGTCTCAGTCACATTTGGTCTGGTGTCTCAGTCATATTTGGTCATGCGTTTCAGTCACATTTGGTCTGGTTTCTCAGTCACTTTTGGTCTTGTATCTCAATCACTTTTGGTCTGGTTTCTCAGTAACTTTTGGTATGGTGTCTCAGTCACTTTTGGTCTGGTTTCTCAGTCACATTTGGTCTGGTTTCTCAGTCACTTTTGGTATGGTGTCTCAGTCACTTTTGGTCTGGTTTCTCAGTCACATTTGGTCTGGTTTCTCAGTCACTTTTGATCTGGTGTCTCAGTCACATTTGGATCTGGTTTCTCAGTAACTTTTGGTCTGGTTTCACAGTCACTTTTGGTCTGGTTTCTCAGTAACTTTTGGTATGGTGTCTCAGTCACTTTTGGTCTGGTTTCTCAGTCACATTTGGTCTGGTGTCTCAGTCACATTTGGTCTGGTGTCTCAGTCACTTTTGGTCTTGTATCTCAGTCACTTTTGGTCTGGTTTCTCAGTAACTTTTGGTATGGTGTCTCAGTCACGTTTGGTCTGGTTTCTCAGTCACATTTGGTCTGGTTTCTCAGTCACTTTTGGTATGGTGTCTCAGTCACTTTTGGATTGGTTTCTCAGTCACATTTGGTCTGGTTTCTCAGTCACTTTTGATCTGGTGTCTCAGTCACATTTGGATCTGGTTTCTCAGTAACTTTTGGTCTTGTCTCAGTTACATTTGGTCTGGTGTCTCAGCCACATTTGGTCTGGTTTCTCAGTCACATTTGGTCTGGTTTCTCAGCCACATTTGGTCTTGTGTCTCAGTCACATTTGGTCTGGTTTCTCAGTCACTTTTGGTCTTGTATCTCAATCACTTTTGGTCTGGTTTCTCAGTAACTTTTGGTATGGTGTCTCAGTCACTTTTGGTCTGGTTTCTCAGTTACATTTGGTCTGGTTTCTCAGTCACTTTAATCTGGTGTCTCAGTCACAGTTGGATCTGGTTTTTCAGTCACTTTTGGTCCGGTGTCTCAGTCACATTTTGGTCTTGTCTCAGTTACACTTGGTCTGGTGTCTCAGTCACATTTGGTCTGGTGTCTCAGTCACATTTGGTCTGGTTTCTCAGTCACTTTTGGTCTTGTATCTCAGTCACTTTTGGTCTGGTTTCTCAGTAACTTTTGGTATGGTGTCTCAGTCACTTTTGGTCTGGTGTCTCAGTCACATTTGGATCTGGTTTCTCAGTAACTTTTGGTCTTGTGTCTCAGTCACATTTGGTCTAGTTTCTCAGTCACTTTTGGTCTGGTTTCTCAGTCACATTTGGTCTGGTGTCTCAGTCACATTTGGATCTGGTTTCTAAGTCACATTTGGTATTGTGTCTCAGTCACATTCGGTCTGGTATCTCAGTCACATTTTGGTCTTGTGTCTCATCACATTTGGTCTGGTGTCTCAGTCACATTTGCGAATTATGTTCAACCTTTTCATTATTCCCAAAACGTATCGCGCCGAAACGTATACCACCAAGGTGGGTTTTTGGTGCACCTGACAGGTGTACAATGTCTCGGAGAATAAGACCAGGATTGCAAGGTGGATAGTTAATAAGTTTGCCATTCTAGTTGGCCAGCTGTGTCCTAGGTTAATCGAGACGAATGTGGCAGTCTAAACAGGACGATCATGTCTGGTTTTACGAGCAATTGCTGAGCGTCATTGAGAAGATGCATAGTCCTAGTCATGCACCACTTCACGCTTCAAACACTTCCAAAGACAAACAACAAACTTTTCATAATGGATATCCCATTCAGAAATACCATTTGCCTCTCTAAAGATACATCAACAGCACGCAGTTCTTTGATTGTACATTCTATGAGCACGAACGCCATTTTGTATCTGGATAGCACAAGTGCATGCAACACCTGGTGTCTGCTAGCTACAGTAATCGCAAATTAGGATGCGACTGCCATATATTGACCTCCATAGAAACTACAAACTAGATTTTTCCGCTGTCTCATATCAGTGTCGGACCTTCTTACTGACTTACTCCGTATTAACATTACAGTCTCGCCGTAAACTACGACACAACATCCTTTTCAGGACGAACGTCAAAGAAGAAAAAATATATCATTTGCCCATTTGGACTACTTTTCTAATGGTATTATTAATAAGGTTACCAGTAGTATTGCTATCATGAGGATACCAACTAATTATTGCTTTCGGCAGCGCGTGTCATTTGACATTAGTGTCTTATGTTGTAACTTGTTAACATAATGGTAGTGATATCGTTAGTATCAAAGCGAATAAGTGGTAGATTGTGTGAAGTGCCTGCCGTTAGCTTGTTCGTTGTGACAGCGTGTATCATTTGTTTACTCAGTGACTTATGGTGTATCTTTTTAAAGGGACGCTAGCGAGACAGTTTCAAAGCGAACACGTGTTTCATTGTGTGATGTACCTGCCGTTAGCTTGTTTGTTGTGACAGCGTGCATGTGGCTGTAATACCGATGACAAAATTGACAATAATATTCATGACAACATATACTGACAGTTTTAATGACGATTTTCAGAAACATCCTGGCTTCGGGTTGACACTGACGTGTACATCCTTAAGCATAATGGTTCCATTGTCTATACATGAACGCTCAACTCTTATACCCTACAACCTTGTACGCATAGGAAAGAGGTAATGTCTATATAATGTAGCTGTATATGTGTTATTTGGTGTGTTAACAGTCGTTTGCTGTCAAGACTTTGCCTTCTTCCCTGTCCCAGGAGATATTTAAAGTGATGCCCAAGATCAAGCCATCATACATTTTGAAGTTAGAATGTGTCTCACCTAGACGAATTAGCACCTAAAGACTGTGAGCATTATTGAACGGTGAGGTCAAGGTTAGGGTTGCATAGAATCGTATCTTGCCCGTTCCCACTTTTTAAAATGGTCACGATTTAACTAGAAAAGGGGGTAAGCAATTGATGTTTCAGGATGGTTGTGGTTCATGCCATAGACGTATTTTTAGGGAACTGAGATATCATCCTCAATTCCACACCTCTTTTTTAAAAACACTATTGCGGTTTGGAAAACCATAATTGGTATATCATACGTTCTCATGTGATCGCATTTTAAACAACTGTGACAAATATATCTTCATCCTCTCTTATTTTCAACAAAACATCAAATTACAAAACTGATTTAATCATTTCGTCAACAGGTTCAAGTCACCATACAAATTCAAAAACTTTGTTCCTCCTTGTCCCGATGACGACAACTACAAGAATAATGAATAAGAGATAACTGCTCTAAACATTTGTCGACTAGAGATCCGGATATATTTTATGTTAAATTCCTCTGTGTTTATACATGTTTCTTGATAACTAAAACTAGTTTTGTTTTGTCTTAAGAAATGATAAGTAACAATTGTGTTAAATTTATGTTTACTGTGTATTAAGTCAACAAAATTAATAAAGTTTAGGTTTCCAAATAGTAGTTTATTCTTTGAACACATGTGTTTGTTTGTTTGTTTAATTGTTTGCTTTTTTGCGATATAGGAAGTCTAAAAATATTTGTCAGCTCGTTCTTAATTACTCTCCGAACGAGGACGGTATCTAATTAGGGTGTGTGTTAATCATTTGATTTGATTTTGACCTTTTCAAATTACCAAGAATTTAGTTTACCATTTCAATAAATGTATTTGATTTGTTTATTTAGAAAGTGTGAAGCTTTAGGTTGGATCTAAGTGTAACGCCACAGCTAAATGGAACGTTTGAAAAGTGCCTCTGTAATACAGTATTAGCTTTGTCTGGCTTGAAGGAATGGGCCAATCACGACTGGTTCTTCTTCTTCTTCTTCTTCTGCGTACGCAGTCAGACAGTAACCATTATTTTTTCGAAAAAAGCGGCGGTCATCCTGAGGCTCTCGCCACTGCCATAGAGCTTGTCTTGCAGTTCCACTGGTAATGGCCACATCTGCTCTCTCTGATCCTCGTATGTCGGGCAGTTCTGCAGCAGATGTTCAGCCGTCATTTTACCAGTGCCGCACGGGCATTCGTCGGTACCACCTATCTTCAATTTGTTGAATAGGTGGTACCTCAGTCTATTGTGGCCAGTGCGAAGTCTGAAGACAACGACCTGCTCTCTTCGGTTCAACTGGTAATAGGCATCGTTTTTGGTGTAACCAGTATGTTCGGTTTCCCATTTGGTCATGTATCTGGCTTTGATAAGCCGTTTTGACTCTTCGTACGTCATACTGGTATCTGTTTGTGGTAGTCTTGCACCTTCTTTTGCCAGTCTGTCTGCCTCCTCGTTGCCTTGGATGTTGCAGTGTGACGGAACCCGCTGTACCACTACCCTTTTTGGTGCGGACTGCTGGCACAGTTTGCAGAGTGCTGCTCTTAAGTCATTAAGCTCAGTGTTTTTCTGGCATTTTAGCGCTGTGACTACGGCGAGAGCATCTGTCAGCAGGACTGTATGGCTCTCATTTTCACTGTGTGTCACCATTTCTTCCACTGCCGCCCTCAGTGCCTCTGCCTCCGCTCTGAAATTGCTTGTGTACTTACCAGTAGCGAATGACAGTGTTATTTTTCTGCCATTTGGTAGGTTCAGGAGTGCTCCTGCCCCTCCGTTCTGTGTAGTGTTTGTTACAGAACCGTCGGTGTATGCATGGGTCCAGTCCATGCTTGGGTAGCTTTTCGTTATGAAGCTTAGGGTAGTATCTCTCCTTTCTTTTTCAGTCTGGCAGTTTTTTGTTTGCAATACCTGGTATATTTTCTACCACCTCTGGAAATATATCCTGCCTCCAGGTAGGTTTTCGTTCAGTAGTGATGGGTTTTGGTGTTGTTAGTGCGTTTATGGGATCTTCGTGCATCTTTGCTTTGGCTATTTCTGCAAAGTTTCTCCGCTTTAGTTTCCCATTTCCCAAATTGTTTAGTCTCTGGTGCATTGGGTGGTCGGTCAGTCTTCGGAGTTTCTCTGACTGCAGCTGGGCTCTGCAGTCTCTTCTATCGGTCATGGATTGCAGTTTTGTAATCTTTTCAAGTTCTACAATTGGCGTTGACTTCATGCCACCTGTTATAATTCTCATGGCTTGGTTTTGAAATTTGTTAACTTTATCGAAGTTCGCCTTCGCTGCTGTTGTCCATGCCGCAATGCCATACTCGAGAACTGGTCTCACTCTTCCAGTATACAGTTTCTTTAGTATGCCTTCGTCTGCTCCCCAGCTTGTGCCAGCAGGTTTCCTCATGATTGCCATTCTTTCTCTGGCTTTCATTCGGTTTCTCTCAATCTGACTTTTCCATGTCATGCGCCGATCAAATGTGACTCCCAGATCGGTTGGGTTGTCGTTTGGCTGCAGGATTTTGCCATTTAGACTTAATTTGGTACTTTGGGGTTTTAATGAGAGCGAGAATATTGTGCATGTTGTTTTCTCCTCGTTTATTTTGACCAGCCATGAGTTCGCCCACTCTTCCAGCGATGTTAGGGCCGTTTGCATCCGATTTCTTGCTATGGTGAGATTCTTTTCAGAGGTCCACATAGCCAGATCGTCTGCAAACATTGAGCTATAGACTCTTCTTGGTATATTCTCTGTAATATCGTTTATATATACCAGGAAGAGTGTGGGTGACAATACTCCCCCTTAGGGTACTCCCTGCTCGAGTGTCACCTTTTTGCTCATCTGCCCTTGTACTTGGACTCTGGTCGTTCTTTGTTTGAGGTAGTGGTTGATCCACTTGTACATCTTCCCACAGACATCACTTCTTCTTAGCTTGACTCTAAGTCCATCTTTCCAGACTTTGTCAAATGCCTTTTCCAGATCCACCCAAACAGCTACTGTGTGTTTCTGTGCCTGGTAGGCATCTTCTATCTCCTTGGCTATGAGGATGACCTGGTCCTCAGTGGATCTGTGCTGTCTAAAGCCGGCTTGCTGTGGAATTAGTATTCGTTTTTCTTCCAGATGCCACATCAGTCTGGTGTTTATCATCCGTTCCATCAGCTTGCCGACACAGCTCAGTAGGCTTATGGGCCTGTATCCATTTGGATCTGTTATATCCTTTCCTGTTTTTGGTACTGGTACCAGTATTGCATCTTTCCATGCCTGTGGTACTATTCCCCTTTTCCAGCTTTGGTTCAGAACCGATAGCAGTTTCTTCTTCGCTGTTTGGCCCAGCCCCATCAGCATTTCGTTTGTTATCCCGTCTTTTCCGGGAGATTTCCTTTTCTTTAGTGTTCTCATAACCTCTTCCATTTCGCGCATTGTTAGTTTGGCCATCATGTGCTCTTCAGGAGCCGTATTCATGTTTTCGTGTCCCTTTAGTTCTTCGCTAATGTCTGTATGCTTATCTGCAGGGACCTCGATGTGGTTTGCTCTGGCATAGTGATCGACAAAGGCGTTTGCGGCTTTCTTACCTGTGATCAAGTTCTCGCCCTGCTTGATAGAAATTTGTTTATTTGACGGGGTTTCGTCGTTCATGGCTCTGACTAGCTTCCATAGCTTGTTCCCGTCTTTGTCCAAGTTTAGACTTTCCGTTTTATCTTTCCAGCTTTCTCTTGCTGTTTGCTTGAGAGTGTGTTTGTACTTCGCCGCATCGGCTTTGAGAGCGATGTTTGCCTCCATGGATTTTTCTCGCTCTGCCATGTTCCTAGCATTTGTTACTGCATCTTCCACTTTCTGCAACTCATCATTCCAGTAGGGCTTATAGATTTTCCTAGCTCCTCTTGGGATGGTTTCAGTGGCGGCTTGCATTATTGCCTTGCTTAGGCTCTCTACCATGGGCTTCATTTTGGTGTTTCGTGTGTTGGTGGTTTCACACAGCCCATCTGTCAGGATTGCAAATCTGTCCCAGTCGGCTCGTTTGTAATTCCAACGTGGGAGCGGTTTTGTTTCCTGTGGGCCTACTTCCATGTCAATGGTTAGCCTGATCGGCCTGTGGTCGCTACCTGCCAGTTGGTTTAGCACCTGGCGGTCTATTTTATGGTGTATGTCCTGTGTGGAGAAGGCCAAATCTGGAGTCGAGGTGGTATGCCATGTTCTTGAATAGAAGCTAGGGCTATCCTCCGGCCTATTGATTAGGGAGAGATTTGCATCTATCTCCCAATCTTCCACTTCGTCACCTCTGCTGTCTGTATCAGAGTATCCCCATCTCTCCGAGTGGCTGTTGAAATCTCCAACTATTATGCAGTTGGAGTCTCTGACCTCCATACTCGAGAGCGATAGGTCTCTATTTGGTGGTCCGTACAGATTGAAAATGCGGAGCTTCGTCTCTTGAGCCATTATGTCAACTCCTACAATTTCTGCTTGTCCGGTGTGCTTGACAGATACCGCGCTACTCGGTATGCAGTTTCTGGTCAGTATCAGGACCCCTCCTTTGTGGCCTTCTCTATCTATACGGAAGGTCTGGTATCCTCTGATTGAGAATTTACGGTTATTGTTGAGGTGCGTTTCCTGGATACATGCCACGTCAATCTTACCTTCATGCAGGTGGTGTGTTAGGGAAAGTTTTTTGTTAATGACTCCCTCCGCATTCCACTGTAGTATTTTGAGGGTCTTGAGGTTTTGGCCAGTATTAGCTTTGTCTGGCTTGAAGGAATGGGCCAATCACGACTGGTTCAATGTATATCTTTCAAGAATGGAACCTGTAATTGAGGCCAAACTAGAAGCTTTCATCAATTATAAAAATAAGCCAAAATGAGAGGACTCTTCCTGCCCACAGGAGGGCCTGAAGCACAAGTCAACGAACCGCTAGACAATGCAAGAATGAGTACTGGTAGAAACTATGTGAACAAATTCAGGTAAATGCAGAAACGGGAAATATCCAAGGGATGTAGAGAGGCATAAACATGGCACTTGGCCCTACTGCGAGAGCTGCGGCAGCCCTGAAATTTCTGACAGGTGTGAGAATCATTGACTGTGACCAGCAGATGGCCAGGTGGGTGGAGCACAACTCTGAGCTCTACTCTGGGGAAACGGTGGTCACTTATGAGGCCTTGTGCGTGCTTTAGGTAATGCCCATTATGGACGAACTTGACAGACCACCTACTCTGGATGAGCTTAATAAGGCTATCAACTACCTCCCAAATGGCAAAGCTCCAGGGGGAGATGGTATCCCACCCGAAGGCATCAAATGTGGGAAAATAGCACTAGCTCAGCCGATGTTTGATTTTCTATGCTTCTTCTGATAGGAAGGTGCAGTCCCCTAAGTTATGCGGACGCCACCATTCTGACTATTTACAAAAACAAAGGTGACCGCGCGGACTACAATAAATATAGAGGGATCTAGCTCCTGATCGTTGTACGCAAAAATCAAGCCCCTATGCTACTAAACAGGTTGAGACTTATCGCGGACAGGGTGTACCCAGAATCGCAGTGTGGCTTTAGAGTAGGTAGATCAACAACGGATATGATTTTCTCCCCTCGCCAAATCCAGGAGAAGTGCAGAGAACAAGACCAGCCACTCTTTAAGACGTTTCTAGACTTCACAAAGACCTTCGACTTGGTTAGTAGAAAGGGTCTATTCGAACTCCTCGAGAAGATCGGCCCCTACCCCCCCCCCCCCCCCCCCCAAAAAAAAAACGCGTAGCATGATAATTTATTTTTACATTGATATGAATTGCTCAGTTCTTTACGATAGATCATCTTCAAACTCTTTTCCCATCAATAGTGGAATGAAGCAGGAATGTGTGCCTGCGTCGACCCTCTTTGCGATCTTTTTCTTCATGCTTCTATCCTACGCGTATGACACATCTGTGGACGGTGTTTATCTGCACACCAGGTCAGATAGATGGATGTATAACCTTTCCCGACTGCGTGCGAGGACCAAGGTAAGGACGGTGCTCATTACGGAGATGCTATTTGCGGATGATGATGTTCTAGTGACCAATAGTGAGGAGGTTCTGCAGAAACTGGGAAACAGATTCGTCGAGGTGTGCAAGCAGTTTGGGCTCACCATAAGCCTGAAGAAGACAAAGGTCTGCACACATGGCATTACCACTACGCCCTCCACAAAAATGGATGTTGTCGCTTTAGAAGTCGTCAACAGTTTCCCTTATCTGGCTCTGCCATCAGCAACACTCTTTCGCTCGAGAATGAGATTAAAAGTATGTATGGCAGGGTAAGTACCGTCATGGCCCACCTGACGAAGACAGTATGGGAGAACACTGCACTGTCTCACTACACAAAGGTCTGGGTCTATCAGACATGCATTCTTTGCGCTGTCGTGTATGGAAGCGAGACTTTGAGCAATTGCACTAAACAGGATACACTTATTTGTATTATTATTGTAATTTCGAAATACCTTATGAAAGAGAAATAACTTTATTGTAATTTCGAAATATCTTATGAAAGAGAAATAACTTTATTGTAATTTCGAAATATCTTATGAAAGAGAAATAACTATATTTATCTATATTTATATATAAATATCTTACCTATGTCCTACGCGTACAATGTTCTACGGTGCAATAGTGAAGTTTTCATGTGTTCTCAATGGAATGACTAAATCGATAGCTGTATTCGACAATGTCACGCTGTAGTTATGATGTTTCTAAAACACGTCATTAGAAATATCAGTAAGATTGTCGTCATGACTATCTATATCAGCTTTACCATCGGTGTTAAACCATACATACCGTCACAACAAACACTTTTACACCAGGTACATACACACAATTTACCACGTCTTCGCTTTGCAAGTAACGGTAACATTACCATTTCTTCAAACCTGACAACATTGATCACTAATGTCAAATGACACACGTTACTGACGATCTATAGCAATGACATGGTGATGTCATAATCACAGCGACACTGATGACACTCATATTTGTAGCGAGAGAGAGCACACCAAGGTGTGCATGTACCGTGTGTATTATTTTCTTGTTGATGACAGCAAAGAATAAGTAGAAAAGAACACATTTATGGACAAGATGTATGCAGGAATTTCAGCCTTGCTAACAAATATGAATAGTGCAGTTGCTATCTAATGACGAACGACCATTTCCTGAAGCAGGTCAATTAGGACAGTTTCACCCATCAGAACGAGACTATCACTACCACAAACATCGACTTTACTAAACGATTATTATCACTACCACAACCATCATCACCATCACTAACACGATCATTATCACTATCACATGAATCATCACTATTACTACCCCAACCATCATAACCACATCACCATTACAAACACAACAACCATCACTATCACTACCACAACCATCACCACTATCACTATCACATGCATCATCACTATTACTACCACAACCATCATCAATATCACTATCACATGCATCATCATTATCACTACCACAACCATCATCACTGTCACTACCACAACCATCATCACTATCACTACCACAACCATCATCACCATTACTATCACATGCATCATCACTATCACTACCACAACCATCATCACCATTACTACCACAACCATCATCACTATCACTACCACAACCATCATCACCATTACTACCACAACCATCATCACTATCACTACCACAACCATCATCACTATCTCTAACACAACCATCATCACCATCACTACCACAACCATCATCACCATCACTACCACAACCATCATCACCATCACTACCACAACCATCATCACCATCACTACCACAACCATCATCACTATCTCTAACACAACCATCATCACCATTACTACCACAACCATCATCACTATCTCTACCACAACCATCATCACCATCACTACCACAACCATCATCACCATTACTACCACAACCATCATCACTATCTCTAACACAACCATCATCACCATCACTACCACAACCATCATCACCATTACTACCACAACCATCATCACTATCTCTAACAACCATCATCACCATCACTACCACAACCATTATCACTATCTCTAACACAATCATCATCATTACCACAACTATCATTATTTCCAGAACAATCATAATTACCACAACCACCATCACTATTTCAACCAGAACTATCATCAATAACTACCATAATCATCATCATTAACCAACCAACATCACTACCACTAGCTCAACCACTTGTCCCGTTTAGCGTTGTGAGGAGCTTAACTCGTCTATCCTGTGCTGAGTACGTTGCATCGGTCAATGTGATACCTCGTCGTTGCACAATCGCTCAAATGTCATCTATCCACCTACCTCGCAGCCGCCCCCTTTGCCCTGTAGCCAGATCTACCAGCATTGTGAGCCATCAATGGATAATGATGAGGGTGCATTCTCATGAGATGACCAAACCAACGTATTTTCCGCCTGGGAATGTATTCGACACAAGACGTAGGGCCGACCATACTTCGAATGTCGTCGTTCCGTATTCTGTCTCTTCTGGTAACACCGATGACTTTCCTCAATCACTTCATTTCACAAGTCGAAATTCTGCTCTTGCGCGCCCTTGACAGAAGGCATGTTTGGCGTTAGTTGCCAAACTAATGCTCGGGTGTCTAAGCAGTGGGGATAGATGATATGTCACCGCAGATGGTTTCTAACACCTAGTCTTAATTTCCCTGTCGATCCTACCGTCTGCCGAAACAATACTGCCTAAATACTTGAACTCACGGACCTGTTGAAGAGCAATATCATTTCGACTTATCTTGAGTGGCCCATGAGTTCTACTGATCATCATGGTTTTTGTTTTGTTCACGTTAATTTGCATATTGTGTTTAGCACAGGTAGGCGGAAGCGCGTTCATGTGGTTTTGCCGTTTTGTTTTCATCATCGTACAGCAAGCACTGATCATATGCAAAGAGTAATTCGTGTGTTGGGTTATGTTCTGCTTCAGATATCTGAATTTTACCTGTCTCTGATGCGATTTTGTTCATATAGATGTTAAACCACAGAGGAGAAAGCGCACACCCTTGTCTCACGCCGGTAGTGATTTCAAAAGCATCTGTGACACCATCAGTCGTTCTGACGACGTTTGTATTCGAACGATACAGTGCTCTGACATTATCAATAAGCTGGCCTTGTGGACCATGATCTTCAAATATCTACCAAAGTCTAGTCCTGTCTACCCTACCAAACGCACTTTCCTGATAAATGAAAGCAACACATATATTTTTGTTATATTCTATTGATCTTTCGCTTATTTGTCTTAAGGTGAACATGGCGTATGTGCATCGCATACCTCGGCGTAATCCATATTGAGCTCTGGATAGTTGAGGTTCAACATGTGGTCTTATTCTATGTTCCAGGATTTTGACATACATTTTACCAGTGTGGCCAAGTAGCGATATGCCTCTGTACGTGTTACAGTTTCCTTTGTCGCCCTTTATCTTCCAAATTGAAACGATTATATATTGCTGCAAGTCATATGTTATGCGTCTGTCTTTTCATGCCTTTGTATAGAGTCTATGTAGCCAGAGTAACCCTGTTACCACACATGCATGAATCACCTCCGTTGTTATGCCGTCCTTGTCTGGTGACTTATTTCTGGGACTATTCTTCATAACTCTCTCCGTTTCTTGAATCATTATGTCGAGATCGGTGTGATCTGTGCTGCATGGTAGAAAAACGTAATCCCCTGTGGATGTAGTAGGGTTGAACAGTTATTGAAGTATTCCTTCCACCGTTCTCTTCTGCTGAGCTCATTAAATATAAGAAATCGAAACTTGTCATTGATGGCTGTAGTAGGATTGAAGCACTCGTCTCTAAATTGCATCGCCTTGACACTTTTGAAAAAGTCTCTACTACGATTTTGACATATGGAAGTGACTACATTGATAGTTGTATTCGACAATGTGACGCTATAGTTAGGATCTATACTATCTTTATCACGACCACCATTACTACCATAACCAGCTTCCCTACCACAACCATTATCACTATCACTGCCACAATCATAATATGGATTCATATGGGCCCATAGGAGGGTCTCTGTGGCGAAGTGGTCAAGCCGTTTGCCTTGTGTTTAAATGGCCGAGGTTCGAATTCGAGTTGCTACGGTCAGCTTATGATGTCGCATATTTATGAATCTCCATGGGTTTATCGCTGGAGCTACGCAGTTCGTGCTTTGTGCTATGCTTTCGGCAAGCAGCATATCTTTCTGCTGACAAAGACTGAGCCAAGTCTGCGGCGATGGAGTTTTACCCTCGCTGTAATTCTTTTGTTTTGTGTTTGTTTGTCATAAACCATCATATCCCTATTTCTAACATTAACGGACGTAATGAAATAACAGTTAGATGAGTTATGAACGTGTTCAGATAACAATTATACGAGACATGAGCGTGTTCAAATAACAACTAGATGAGAAATGAACATGTTCGGATAAGAAACATAGATAGATCAAACATAAAGTTTGGGCGTGTGATGAGAAAATCTAACTAGATCAATATTTTTAGATGCAAACAATACCAGACAGTGGAACATGTTAAGACATTTTAGAGCATAAACATTAAAACACATTCGCATAATTACCATCTTGACTTGATGTGACAAGCTTCGATGATAATTCAACCAACGTTCAGACATAATTATACGATAAAATATTAATGGATATGTTATTTTATACGTGTAATTGTTTACGAGCTCATATTGTCACATATCACTTATGGAAATTCATAATTCAAACTTCAGAAGAAGAAAATTAGGAAACGATGTTTTCAAATGAGATAGTGTTGGAATGTGTTGGAATACGTAATTGGAATACATTTATTTAAGTTTATCTTCAGTACAGAACTCCCCATTCTGGTCCGGCTTAGATCGTCAGTACAGACTCCTCATTCTGGTCAGATCTAGATCGTCTGTACAGACTCCTCATTCTGGTCAGATCTAGATCGTCAGTACAGACTCCTCATTCTGGTCAGATCTAGATCGTCAGTACAGACTCCTCATTCTGGTCAGATCTAGATCGTCAGTACAGACTCATCATTCTGGTCAGATCTAGATCGTCAGTACAGGCTCCTCATTCTGGTCAGATCTAGATCGTCAGTACAGACTCCTCATTCTGGTCAGATCTAGATCGTCAGTACAGACTCCTCATTCTGGTCAGATCTAGATCGTCAGTACAGACTCCTCATTCTGGTCCGGCTTAGATCGTCAGTACAGACTCCTCATTCTGGTTTGGCTTAGATCGCCAATATCAAAAATGACATCAACAAGACGAGCCACTATGTTCACAGTCACGTTCTGGCTACTCATAGGTCAAGCCGAAGCGTATGGTAAGCAAGATGACTATAAGTATATGGGTTAAATCGTCTTCATTTTTTGTCATAATTTATTTTGCTTTGCGACGCCGAAGAGAGGAGGCACGCGTAGACTTTTGGTTTGCGCTATGCGGGAGGTTTGTGCCCCCTGGCGTGTTGAACTTTGAGAATGTTTTATTGATCGTCGTTGGTGTCGACTTCTTTCTGAAACCTTCATGGGGTATAGTTTGGTAGCAGACATATCAAACAACATCTTTGTCAAAAAATCAAACAACGTTATTTGCTGTGTTTCGATATTGTAGTTGAAAATTGTAATCCGGACCATATTCCTCAGCGCACTACTGCGAATTTTGCCGCCAGGTGTCTGTCAAGCCATAGTGCAGTCACAGTACATCTCACATGTCTCCATCATAAGTTTATGTACATCTAATATGGTCTTTGTTTGATACTGGTAACACACCACATGGATGATCAACGTGTTTATCAGGGTCTGCTTAGTGGACACAGTGACATTTGGATGGGTCAGTATCGGTGCTTCCTTTTGAATGATCATTTCCAATTCTCCGGCCAATTAGCCATCATTGAAATAATTTCAAATTGACGGAAGGGCACCACCAGGAGTGGAGCCTGCGGCTTAATTTGACTCAACACGGCCAAAACTGAAATGACTGACATGCCGAGACCACTTTCGTTGGGTCTAATATGGAACGGGTGCTAGATTTAGACCCTCGGAAATCTGGGATTATGCCCTCTGTGGCTCGGTTGGTCTGCATTCAGTGTTTGATAAAGGAATTGACGGAAGGGCACTACCAGGAGTGGAGCCTGCGGCTTAAATTGACTTAACACGCCAATACTGTAGAATGACTGTTAAATCGAGAGCACCTTCGTGGGGTCTAATAGTGAACATGTGCTGGTATTAGACCCACGGAAGACAGGTCAGTCTCTTAACCCCCTAATGAAAGAGCGTCTGCCATGGTAATCTGGTCTTAACCCTGCAGAAATCGCAGGTTCCAGAAACTTGGCCATTGACAAACTAAAAAGCCCTCTATTGATACGTCCGGTCTAATATTGAACGGGTGCTGGAAATAGACCCTCGGAAGACAGGTCAATTTTACCCTACTAATGACAGGACGTTGCTACGGTAATCCTGCTCAACTCGAGAGGAGCCGAAGACATTTGGTTCACATACTAGGCTGATAAGCCAACGGTACGAGGCTACAAGGTGAGGGATTACGGCCGAACGCCTCTAAGCCAAAATCCTGCCGAAAAGCGCAGCACGATTGCAAAGGGAGGCCTCGACTTGGTGGGGACCTGGGGCTCCCGCTCCAGCCCCGCCCGGTCGAGCCGCAGAATGAGGTCTCTGCCGTCCGCCGATCAAAGCGGGTGGAAAGCTGCTCGATATTCACCCCATACGGCAATGAGGTATGAAACCATTTGTAGATGACTTAGTTCTCGGTTGGGGTGCCCTAAGCAGTAGACCAGCTACCTCCATGCGAACTGCTGAGACTCAACCCTTGACCATGAGATATGTCCGCACACCAGGCGAACACCATCTCCGTGCCGTGACCAGGCTTGTCCCCTGGTCAAATGCACTCCTTCGAGAGAAATCACAGGTCGCTGACATTTGGTCCACGTGCTTGGCTGATAAGCCAATGGTGCGAAGCTACCATCTGAGAGACTACGGCCGAACGCCTCTAAGCCAGAACCCCTTCCTAAATCTCAGCACCGCTGTCATGGGAGGCTACGACATGGCTGGGACCTGGGGCTTGCGTCTCAGCCCGGCCCGGTCGAGCCGCAGAAATGCACCTAGTTAAATGCACTCCTGCCTCGCTCTTTACCTCTGTCTGCTATCAGTCTTCCTAATGGACGCAGAAGAGATGCAGTCCAGCGGACATTGCACCCTCTGCCCTATTGTGACAACGTCCCAGGTGGCGGGGAATGCTAGGCGTACCATCACTGCAGATGAGCCGAGAAAATAAAGGGAGCAAAGATATACCTCACTCACATGCGTATGCTACGTTTCTGGCAGGACGTGACGATCCTGAGAAACAGTCACACTGGACTGCCTCTCTTCCGGGATAGTACAAACTAGTACATAGTCCATCATATCATATCATTGCCAAACCCTATAGACACGATTTGGGAAGACTCGATAGTCCTGCAAGACAACTTCCCAAAGAGAGACAACTCTGACCAAAAACAACTGCTGCCTTGCAGTTAGGCTGGGGATAGCCAAAGGCTAAGGAGGGCAACCCTACAGAAATGCCTGTTGAAATCGGATGCACTGAGCCACAGGCTTAACAAAATAAAACAGTGCAACGTAAATATCGCTGTAAACAGCGCACGATGAAGACGAAGAAGAAGAAGAAGAAGAAATCATTTCAGAGATTCGTCAATTCCCGCACGTGTTTTACATATATTGATCTTGCTGACCCGTTCCTCAGCGTAACTGAGGGTCCCAATAACGTCTCCATCCGACCCTGTCCTGGACCATGTAAGTCTAGTGCATCGTAAGCCTTCTTCCAGAGGCGTCTCAGATGTTGTTAAATACAGCATGGAAATCTGACCAACGCATTGAAGGTCTTCCCCACGGTCTCTTTGTACCTAGTGGGAACCAACTATTTGTCTCCGTGCTCCATCGATCATTGTTCGTCGCAACATGTGACCTGCCCATCTATGATTTGCATTGACTGCATAGATTACCGCATCATTCACCAAAGGATATTTGTCGAATGTCAAAATTGGGGAGCGTTTGGATTCGTCAGTTCCAGAAAGTGATTCCGACCAAACGTCTCTGAGGGGACGTCTGCGTCATTCTAAAGTTGTAACCTAGTGATTTTGTTAGTGTCCATGTTTCACCACAGTAACACATAGCAGGGAGCACAGTAGAATTGGAGATAGAAGTTCGTAGGCTCTGGTCTTCGCAACCGATCATGGTGGTGTTCATGGGGGAGAAGACTGCCCAGCCCGAGCTGCGACGTCTTGTCAATTCAGGTTCAATGGTGCACGATAGATGTACTCGTTAACATCCTCTAGTACCAACCCTTCCAATAAAAAGGGAATCACACATGACAAACGATTGCGCAACATTTTGGTCCTCGAGACATGTATGTCCTGCCCTTACCATCGATTAGGTGCATTATTTGATTAACTTCTGCTGCTGACTCCATAGTGAACACAATGTCACCGACAAATCGAAGATGATTGAAGCATTTGCCGTCTATATGGATGTCAAAGGTGTCCCAGTTACATCGGGTGATTACTGATTCCAAACATGGGGAGAACAGATTCGGTTAGATGAGGTTCCCTGACGGACGCTCTATCTGACCTGGTACCACTTTTAGACGTTAGAGGCTTTTTTGTAGCCGATGAAGCTAAATATCAAGGGCTTCTGGAACTCGCAGGCTACTTCAATAAGGCGGCAGCAGGCTGCAATGCGTTCTTTTGTGTCGTACAAACGCCGAAAGCCTGCTTGTTTGACTGGCTTCGATTCTTCGAGAATGGTGCGGACTCTGACAATTATGTATTTATAAAATATCTAGAAAGTGAGCTGGAGAAGATTGGAGGATTAATTCCGAGGTACTGTTTGTCTCTCTTTATCTGTAGGAGTCTTGTCCTCGAGTTACGCCAAGTAGTAGGAACCCTCCCCAATGATGATAACGTGTAAAACGTTGGGTTGTCGCTTCATAAAATGATTCACCGCAAGCGTGGATGACCTGTGCAGTGCAGGGATGCCTTTTTTATATTATGATTTTCGAGATGACACTGAATGAGCGGCATTGGACATTTCTGAGGGCAGGAAGTCTGGGAGAGAGGGTAAAGTATATGTACTGGCAATTGGCAGTGGCTCTGATAAAAATGAACGCGTCGCTATAGTAATCTTTCATGACTTAGTCCATGCCCAGCTTTGACGTTGTGCGAGACCCATCGGAAGATTTCAGACAAAGAATGATTAGGCTGTGCACGGCGATGCTACTGTGACTAATTTATGCTTCACCAAAATTCTGCATCTTTCAGCAGGAACACTAGGCAGTGGTCTGAAGAACGAGCCATCCTATGCCACTCCTATAAAAAGCACGAGTGGCAGTTGAAAACTACGATTTGCGGTGTAGTAAGTGCTGGGAGACTGTCTGCCTATGACACGGTTGTGATTGTTTTAATCGGATTTGCATAATCATCATCGATATCGGTGTCTGCGTGAGCTCCGAGATGCAGGTAAATTGGGAGTATATCAGACTTGTCACAGAATAAAAAGTTCCTTATTGCAGGTGACGTTAATGCTAGGTCAAAGGAATGGGAAAATACCACTGAAAATAGGCAAGGGGTTGCAATGAGCCAGGCATTAATCCACACAAACCTCACTGTCTAGCATCTCGACAAGTGGATACGAATGGCGTTATCGACCTGGCACTTATATCCAGTGATGGTGCTCCATCCACTCGCTGGGCCATAATAGGAGCACAAGAGAGTGACAGTCTTCCATGTGTCGTACTTGCACCCAGAGGACCATTAGATCCCGTTTTATCTAACAATCCAAGTGGAATAAAGTGGTTCATACGGCCTGGAGAGAAAAGAAGGCGGCGACGAAGGCTGGCGGAATACCAGAAAGAGATATGGTACTAATCTCGATGCGTTAAATGAGAAGAAGCAGATAAAATTCAAAGCTACTAATTCCTTTAAAGCGTTAGCTAAGGACTCCAAAATCGAATCGAAGGATGGGAGGTGTTCATTATAAGTATGGATAATTATAATACCTCTATAAGTTCTGGCACATGCATGGGAAGATGAGTGGAAAGATTACAGGACAGCGTGTTCCCAATATTCTAGACACTGAAGAAATTATCCTGAACATAAATGAAGAGACATTTGAGTTTTTTTCAGTCGATATGTTGCACAGACTGACAAAGGCGACAGAGATGCACGTCAGGAAATGCAGAAAGGCATTTTAGAGGCAGCCATCAGGAAAGAGGTTTATGTAAATCTTATCACCGAGGCAAAGGTCGCTAATAGCTTACGAACCAGCAAGAAGCCCGCCCAAGGTCACGTTGGAGTATTGCCACATCCAGCAGTTGGATGAGATAGAGATGGTGAAGGAGTTCAATCACACTATAGAGAAATCATCTATGCCTGAGGACTGGCTTCACAGTAATCTGTGCCCACTGCCTAAACCTGGAAAGGAATTCACACTGCTCAACAGTTATCGATTAAGCACTATACATAATGGATATGGCAAATTCCTCGAGAAGATGTGTGGTCAGCCAAAAAATGTTCTACCTAGAACGGGAGCACATCCTACCGGATACGCTGAGCAGCTACATAACAGCGAAGGAAACCTGGGGTAACGGTAGAGCTTTCGCGTATGATATGCATGGGAGTTTTCAGTCAAAGCAAGAAACAGTCTCGATGGCACTGGACCTGGAAGACGCATACAACCGTATCAATATTATGACTTTTATGACGTGTGAAGCAGTGTGGCTGGGTAGTTGGATATCAGCTGCCTTGATGGAAAGAACAGTTGCACTCCGCGTGGGATCTTGGACATCAGAACAGAGGTGAATATACCCAGGACTGTCTCAAGGGTGCTGTTCAAAATCTGCACAGTAAAAGTGGCCAACATTCAACCCCCAGTGACAAGACAAACGTTAACATTCGCCGAAGATATCCTAACGTACAGGACTGACTCAGACATGCAAGAGTTGTTCAAAGACACCCAGGAAACCTTCTAATTAATATCATATGGGTGCAGCGAATCAAGCCTCAAAATAAATCGGAGCAAGGCATGCATGATGTGGTGTTCTCTGAATGATGCCATAGTAAAGGCTACATTCCCGGGCATCAAATCTGAGGGCTGCACCAATGAAAGGTGTGACAGGTTGAGTGACATTTGATCGCAGTCTCTCCCATAGTTGCATTTTGACCAGATGGTACTAAAATGAAAGCGAGGGTTAGGAGCACTCAAGACCATGGCTGCTGCCACCGTGAAACAGCGTCTCTTGTTCATTCTATTTCGTCAAGTCGTGTTGTTGGTTATCGATTACGGACTGGGCATCCACAATCAAGAACACGGTGTAAAAAGTTGGAACGCATCCAGGCTGAAGGTTTGCGACTGGTTCTGGGTTGCACTACAGATACGCCGATTATGATCATGTGGTACATGTTGGGATTGTTATCGGTGTTATCCAGACATAAACTGGCACATGTCATAGCATCTGTGCATGTCACCATAGACACGTGGCACCCTCTGCACAATAGTATCTCAGACATCAACGGATCAAGAATCAAAAGAAGGGCTACGGTAATCTGGTCTTCACCCTGCAGAAATCGCAGGCTCCAGAAACTTGGCCATTGACAAACTAAAAGCCCTCTATTGATACGGTCTGGCTAATATTGCACGGGTGCTGGAAATAGACCCTCTGAAGACAGGTCAGTTTTACCCTACTAATGACAAGGCTTTGCTACGGTAATCCTGCTAAGCCCGAGAGGAGCCGCAGACATTTGGTTCACGTACTAGGCGGATAAACCAACGGTGCAAGGTGAGGGATTACGGCCGAACGCCTCTAAGCCAAAAATCCCGCACAAAAGCAGCCCAGCACGAATGCAAAGGGAGGCTTCGATATGGTGGCGACCTGGGGGCCACGCTCCAGCCCCGCCCGGTCAAGCCGCAGAATGAGGTCTCTGCCGTCCGCTGATAAAAGCGGGCGGGAAGCTGCTCGATATTCACCCCATACGGCGATGAGGAATGAAATCATTTGTAGAAGACTTAGTTCTCGGTCGGGTGATCTAAGCAGTAGATCAGCTACCTCACTGCGAACTGCTGAGACTCAACCCTTGACCATGAGATATGTCCGCTCCCTAGGCGGACAACATCTCCGTGCAAGACTAGGCTTGTCACCTGGTCAAATGCACTATTTCGAGAGGAATCACAGGTCGCTGACATTTGGTCCACGTGCTTGGCTGATAAGCTACCACCTGAGGGATTACGGCCGAACGCCTCTAAGCCAGAATCCCGCCCAAAATCTCAGCGCCGCTGAGATGGGAGGCTACGACATGGCTAGGGCTTGTGTCCCGGCCCGATCGAGCCGCAGGAATGCACCTGGTAAAATGCACTCCTTCCTCGCTCTTTGCCTCTGTCTGCTATCAGTCATTCCAATGGACGCAGAAGAGATGCAGTCCAGCGGACATTGCACCTCCTGTCCTATGGTGACAAGCTCCCGGGTGGCGGGGAATGCTGCAGATGAGCCGAGAAAATAAAGCGAGCAAAAAGATACCTCACTCATATGCATATGCTACGTTTCTGGCAGGACGTGACGATCCTGGGAAAAAGTCACACTGGACTGCCTCTCTTCCGGGATAGTACAAACTAGTACATAGTCCATCATATCATTGCCAAACGCTATAGACACGAGTAGGGAAGACTCGATAGTCCTGCAAGACAACTTCCCAAGAGAGACAACTCTGACCAAAAACAACTGCTGCCTTGCAGTTAGGCTGGGGACAGCCAAAGGCTAAGGAGGGCAACCCTACAGAAACGCCTGTTGAAATCGGATGCACTGAGCCACTGGCTAACAAATTAAATCAGTGCAACGTAAATATCGCTGTAAACAGCGTACGATGAAGAAGAAGAAGAAGAAAAGAAGGGCGGCATGGATGCACATGCAGAGAAAACTATTCGACACGTCACTCCAGCTGAGATGATAAACAAGATGGAATAATGGATCCACACTTATGATATAATGATAAAGCACCAGAGAGTCATCATATCCTTAGGCAAGGAATATAGGGAATGAAGCAACGGTAGAACAGAGCATGAAGAGAATCAGCGTATAACTGAAACACATGCAAGATATGGATACCGTCAAATTCACCGACAGATCAGTGATGTGCAGCGGGGCATCATACCCGTGCTTCTTGTCCAGAGTGAGAGGACAGGCCGCTGCCTGGCGCAGTATGGCGTACATGTCAAGAACCTGCAGTTTGAGAATGGAGACAGAAGCAGTGACCTCAACATTGAGATGTATATTTGAGACTTACATACCAAGGGCAATCATCGTGACAGACATGCAGGCCGTACTTCAAAAGGCACATAAGAGATGGCTTAGGTACAAGTGGATAGCAGCTAAGTTTGGCTTCAACTGCGTGTTGCTCCCTACTACAGAGATCATGTCGATCCCACCTCATTAGATAGGATGTCAAGAAGAACATCACGTTTCCAACGAGATCTGCGAGGAGGTCGAAATGGGGGTGTTGGCGAATACACATTGCATGACCCTGACTAACACGTCTGACCAGTATGTTTTTGTCTTACACAACCGTTAGCCTGCTCTTCCCTACACTCGCATCGCCTGCTACACTAAATACAATGACAAGACTTAGTAAAGACGAGTGGAGGTAACGTGAATTCCACATTATTTTTCAAGGTTAACTTTGGAAGCCAAGTCACACATGAATACATTTCACTAAACAGATGAATATGATCTGATTCGTTCTTAGGAATCGACATTTCTGCACTCTGGAAATATCAATACGTACGAGATTCCCACTCCCCCCTTTCTCTTTATTTCTCTCTCTCTCTCTCTCTCTCTCTCTCTCTCTCTCTCTCGTTCTCTCTCTCTTACTCGCTCAGTAAATGATGAAGTATGTGAACACTGCTGGTTTCTCTATCGCGCTGGTTGAACCACTGCTGATCCGTCCAATCAAGCTCGACCTTTCCCATTTGGTTTGGCTTGGCTCGGCTTGGCTTGGCTTAGCTTGGCTTCGTTCGTTCTCAATCTTTCGCTACGAAACCCTGAAAAGGGCTCAAGTTGCAGAATGTAGTCCAAAGAACGGATTGTGTTATTTCGTAGTTTATAGCTTGACTGCAATATTTGCATCTTTCAGTTCTTCTTCTTCTTCGTACGCAGTCAGACAGTAACCATTATTTTTTCGAAAAAAGCGGCGGTCAATCTGAGGCTGTCGACACTGCCATAGAGCTTGTCTTGTGGTTCCACTGGTGATGGCTACATCTGCTCTCTCTGATCCTCCTATGTCGGGCAGTTCGGCAGCAGATGCTCAGCGGTCATTTTATCGATACCACACGGGCATTTGTCGGTACCACCTATCTTCAATTTGTTGAATAGATGGTACCTCAGTCTATTATGGCCAGTGCAAAGTCTAAAGACAACGACCTGCTCTCTTCTGTTCAACTGGTAATAGGCATCGTTTTTGGTGTAGCCGGTATGTTCAGTTTCCCATTTGGTCATGTATCTGGCTTTAATAAGCCGTTTTGACTCTTCGTACGTCATACTAGTATCTGTTTGTGGTAGTCTTGCACCTTCTTTTGCCAGTCTGTCTGCCTCCTCGTTGCCTTGGATGTTGCAGTGTGATGGGACCCACTGTACCACTACCCTTTTTGGTGCGGACTGCTGGCATAGTTGACAGAGTGCTGCTCTTAAGTCATTAAGCTCAGTGTTTTTCTGGCTTTTTAGCGCTGTGACTACGGCCAGAACATCTGTAAGCAGGACTATATAGCTTTCATTTTCTTTATGTGTTACCATTTCTTCCACTGCCGCCCTCAGTGCCTCTGCCTCCGCTCGGAAATTGCTTGTGTACTTACCAGAAGCGAATAACAGTGTTATTTTTCTGCCATTTGGTAGGTTCAGGAATGCTCCTGCCCCTCCGTTCTGTGTAGTGTTTGTTACAGAACCGTCGGTGTATGCATAGGTCCAGTCCATGCTTGGGTAGTTTTTCGATATAAAGTTTAGGGTAGTATCTCTCCTTTTTTTTCAGTCTGGCAGTTTTTGTTTCCAATACCTGATATATTTGCTACCACCTCTGGAAATATATCCTGCCTCCAGGTAGGTTTTCGTACAGTAAGGGATGGGCTTTGGTGTTGTTAATGCGTTCATAGGGTCTTCGTGCATCTTTGCTTTGGCTATTTCTGCAAAGTTTCTCAGTTTTAGTTTCCCATGTCCGAGATTGTTTAATCTATGGTGCATTGGATGGTCAGTCAGTCTTATGAGTTTCTCTGACTGCAGCTGGGATCTGCAGTCTCGTCTATCGGTCATGGATTGCAGTTTTGTAATATTTTCAAGTTCTACAATTGGCGTTGACTTCATGCCGCCTGTTATAACTCTCATGGCTTGGTTTTGGAGTTTGATAATTTTGTCGAAGTTCGCCTTTGCTGCTGTTGTTCATGCCGCAATGCCATACTCGAGAACTGGTCTCACTCTTCGGGTGTACAGTTTCTTTAGTATGCTTTCGTCTGCTCCCCAGCTTGTGCCAGCAAGTTTCCTCATGATTACAATTCTTTCTATGGCTCTCATTCGGTTTCTCTCGATCTGACTTTTCCATGTCATTCGCCGATCAGATGTGACTCCCAGGTAGTTTGGGTTGTCGTTTGGCTGCAGGTATTTGCCGTTGAGACTTAATTTACACCACACATACAAACACACACATTTATCACACACACACACACACACACACACACACATACACACACACACCACGTACACATACCACACACATTAATCAGGCACAAACGCATTCACCCCACCTACACATATTCACCCCACACGCACCACACAAACACCAACCCCACAAATCACACACACACAATATACACCCTACACACACAACATACACCACACACACACACACACACACCATATAAATCACACACATTGATCACACACACAAAAACACACACTATACAAATCACACACACCATACACACATTGATCAGATACACACACACACCATACATACATTGATCAAATACACACACATTCACCACACACTCACATTGCCCACACGCACACACCACACAAACACGCCGCACACACACACACGCCACACACACACACCAGACATACACACATACACCACACACATACACCACACACACACACACCACCGACACACCCACACACACCGCACATACACACACACATCACAGACACACATCACCCACACACACACCAGACACTCCCATACCCTAACCTCCCCCCTCCACTCCCTACAACTCTCCCAAATCCAAAGCCTCACCTGCATAAAATAACCTAAATCAAATTATATACCGGCGACTTGAATAAACATAGTCAGGAACATGTTAGAGTAAGGATTTACAGAAAACAGTGTAATGCATCTAAACTAAATTTAATCAAATCAGGTCTAATCAGCTTGTGCTTACTTAGGGGAGATCTTGCTTTAACAAATATATTGTAATTCGTGGATGAGGTTGTGAAAACTATAGCTGGAAGGGATTTAGGGGAATTTACGTATTTAGATATTGCTATGCCCACCGATTCTTCTGAGCACTATCTAGTCGTTCCACACTGACATGAAAACTATCATAAACTTTGACGGTGCGTCCTCATATAAATTTGCAGTCAAGTGTGGAGTAAAACAAAGCTGTGTACTTGCTCCAACCCTCTTTGGAATATATTTCTCACTTCTCTTAAAGCATGCATTTCGTGACCAGGAAGGTGGCATCTTCATTCATTCTCGCACAGATGGTGGGCTATTCAACTCCGAAAGGATAAAAGCCAAGACCAAAATAAACAGTGTCCTGATGAGAAAACTGAATTTAGCGGGTGATGCTGCAATTACGACTCACTCAAATGAGGAACTGCAAAGCTTACTATCATAATTTTCGGATGCCTGCTGTGAGTTCGGGTTACCAATCAGTAAAACGGATACACAAGTTATGGTCAGGGGTGCAAACATTTTTAGAAATCTCCATTGATGATGAGGCTCTCGATCTAGGCAACCATTTCACGTACTTGTGATCCTCAGTTAATGATTAACTATCCATGGACCAAGAGATCAGTACAAGGATAGGCAAGGCAGCAACAACAATGAGCAGATTAACAAAACGGGTATGGGAGAACAAGAAACTCATTGTTAAATCAAAAACACTTTTTTACCAGGCCTGTGTCCTTAGCACCGTTCTTTATGGCAGTGAGACATGGTCTACCTACATGCACCAGGAGAGGCTGCTAGACCGCCATCACTTGAGGTCTACCTACATGCACTAGGAGAGGCTGCTAGACCGCCATCACTTGAGGTCTACCTACATGCACTAGGAGAGGCTGCTAGACCGCCATCACTTGAGGTCTACCTACATGCACTAGGAGAGGCTGCTAGACCGCCATCACTTGAGGTCTACCTGCATGCACCAGGAGAGGCGGCTAGACCGCCATCACTTGAGGTCTACCTACCTGCACCAGGAGAGGCGGCTAGACCGCCATCCCTTGAGGTCTACCTACATGCACCAGGAGAGGCTGCTAGACCGCCATCACTTGAGGTCTACCTACATGCACCAGGAGAGGCGGCTAGACCGCCATCACTTGAGGTCTACCTACATGCACCCGGAGAGGCGGCTAGACCGCCATCAATTGAGGTCTACCTACATGCACCAGGAGAGGCTGCTAGACCGCCATCACTTGAGGTCTACCTACATGTACCAGGAGAGGCTGCTAGACCGCCATCACTTTAGGTCTACCTACATGCACCAGGAGAGGCTGCTAGACCTCCATCACTTGAGGTGCCTGCGCAGAATCTTGTGAGTTGAGTGGCAAAAGCAGATCACCATCGCAGAGGTGTTGGAGAGAACAGGCACAGTCCCAATCCTTCCCATGCTTAGTCTTCGAAGGCTCCGATGACTGGGACACACTCTGAGGATGGATGATGGCAGAATACCAAAATATCTTCTATATGGGGATTACAGTTACGGAAAAGGTCTCGGGGCCGGCCACTACGTCGGTACAAGGATGTATGCAAACGGGATATGAATGACGCAGACAAATATTTGGAATCATGGGAACAGGACGCCATGGATCGTGTTACATGGAAGGGCATGATTAAGCATGGAATACAGACAAAGGAGATACTGATTGCTGATAGGCTAACGACTCAGACACGCCCCACCATGCGAGGACATAAACGGTCCTGACTTTCTTTGCACTCACTGTGGAAAACGCTCTCCTCTGCACTGATTGGTCTTACGAGCCACATTCATTTCCGTCATGGACTGTAGCTGCTTACCTTTCTTCAAAGCACAATTACTATCACCTGAGAAGACGAAAAGAGCCAAGGATGAATGGATGTTATTAAAAGCTGGAAAATGTTATAATTTAGAAATGGGAAAACATAACTTGCTTTAGGAATTGTATAAATTTCTGAGCATGCAAAGTAGAAACAGTAGCAACAGTTAAAACAAAACAAAAACATCAACAAAGGATATCTGAATTAATCGATCTGAGATATGACTTTTATTTTCAATATGTCACTATGCGCAAATGTGCGTTATGAATTCATATTTCTGATTAATTATTTTACATTACGACAAGGCAAAAGAATATAAAATTGCATATGCACAAGTAGAACAACACGATTATAAATAGGCAGGGCTATCTATGTAATTAATATATTCAGAATGCAATATTATCTGACATTATTGGTTAGTAGAACAACACATATACTCCACATCAACTGTATTGCTTCTAAAGTTATATTAGTTAGATAGTGTTATCCAACATACATTTACTTAAGCCACGTATGTAATTTGTATGTATAATACCGTATATTAATTTATATTTGTATACACAAATTAAATTGTAATAATGAACATTACTATACTAAAAAGGTGTATGCAGTAAACATTCGTTTGCATATTCAAACTATAATTCACAAAAACACCGACATTAATACAGTTTCAGAGTTGTTTATGTCCCATAAACCACACAACTTATTTATAATGGTGTGTAAATCAGCAGGCCATATGTTATATTACCATGAATATCACTTTAAGTTTCATTTAGAATATGTTCTGTGTATTTCTATACTATTTTGTTTAAACATGGGACTATTATGTGTTTACAACTGGACAAATATGAAATAAAAACAGATCTGGGAAATTGTAATACGTAATTTTGATTTGTACTGTTTGTATTCTATTTTTATTCCAGTTTTTGTAGAAACATGTCCAAATTTATATTGATCAGTCATGCGTCAAGTTTACCTTTTCGACATGCACATAATGTTAGTAACGGTCACATCAAACAGATCATGTTTCATACAATCATATTTTAATTCCAAGCGAAACAGGGCACTTTTATATTTAAAAATCAGAACTAGATTTGGTTTAAATTTGAGGACATTTACAACTTAAAACTTAACAACTTAAACATTTTGCTTTAATAATTTTTTTACCGCTGATTTCCTTTGCAATAACTTTACATACAATAAGTTGACACTTTTCCCAAATAAGGTAGTTGAATGTTATATTAAAGTATATGTAAAGTGCGTACATTGTAATGGTTCCTGGTGGGACCAATGCACTAGGTCAAATAGTGCCACAACAAACAAATGTTGAACAAGAGCAACTGCACATGCGGTGTTACTTATATAGTACATTACAACAATGTTCATACCGTGTTATCGAATATTCAATTCATGTTTAGTTTGATGATTATTTCAATGCGCGTTACTTGTGGTTTTTTAAAGAAAAAGGGTTTAAACATGTAATAACATTAATGTAGGAGTGTATAATAACCGTACATTGATGTCATTCATCGCTCATATAGCATATGTAAAAGATGCAGGAGTGATCCCGTTTTTCAAAACGGCTAAACAATCAGATCCAAAAAAAATTATAGACCAGTGAGATTAACGAGCATAGTCTGTAAATTGTTAGTCAATAATCACAGAAAACGTTGTTAAGCATTTAGTTTAATCTAATCAGAAATAATCAGCATGGGTTTACTAGACGGGTTTACTCCGGAAGTCTGTGACGATAACAAATGTGACTCATAAAACCATTCGAAGCAGGACAGCGTCCTTCACAGTGCAGGTAGAGAAAGCCAGGACCGTTTCGGGTATCAAATGGCGTGACGTGTCTTATCAAACGCTGAGTCATTAGCCTATCAGCAGTTATTTTCTCCTACATCGGTTTGCTCTGTTATTGAAATATTTGGTAATGCAAATGAAGAAATCGGTCTTCACACTAGGTTAACGGTAGGCTGTTTGAAATCATTTACCGAAGCGTTCAAATAATTTCAGTGTTTGCTAAAAGTGAAGTCACGGTAGCTTGTAACACTTTTATAGTTTTATCGGCATGTTCAACAGATAAAACAGCTTAAGCAATTCGGCATATAACTCGCTGCTCGCCCCTTCTTGTGTTAGAGGAAACCGTCCAGCTTAGAGTAGATCAGGATCTGGATTTTGGCATGCTGGGGAACATTAGAGCTTATCGTCAACTGACGTTTTTCTAATGCAGATGTTATAACCCTTCTGACTTTTTTTCTAATACAGATTTTTATAACACTTCTGACATTTTTCTAATGCAGATTTCATAAAACTTCTGACATTTTTCTAATGCAGATTTAATAAAACTTCTCACATGTTTAGGTCCTCTGTTACTGTCATCATCATAATCATCCAGTGCCGTCTATTCATCGAGATGTGACGGTACTGGATCTTCAGCTTTTACTATCGCCAGCATACATTGTGATGTGATCAATATTAAATCATCCGTATAAATAATTCATCATTCTCTTTTTGTTATCAGCCCAAACTCTGAACACAAAATCGTGTCTGTCACTTCTTTCCCAGGTTCCGGTCACCAAATGAGCTGGAAGATTGTCATCAGCCGTGTGACGATGACGATAACAATGGCAACAAGGCCACTTAAACGTCAGTTACAATCACTTGAAGACTAAGGATATGTCGACATTATCGCCCCTTAACATTCAGATCATCATGTATGATCTGCCCTTGTTCAAGACTAGTTTTTTTCATCATAAAGAATTAGATGTTTCACTCTCTTTACTTTGATTGTGTTACGTCTGTGACATTAATGCCATGTTGGTTGTCAGAGTGGATATGATTGTTTGCTGTCTTGTTTCTGTTACATGAGATTTATACTCGGGTTACCGAGTAGTTTGATACCTTCCAGAAGAACACGGGTAGGAAGCTCAGTTTTCTCTCTATTTGGGTTGAAATAAATTAATTATAATTTGTTATTGTGACTTTCGGTACTTCTACCACGCCTAACACTGATCGCCCCCGGAAACGACACTTGGACAGACAGTTACACAACAACACGTAGTAACGAACTGATATAACCAACATTTACTCAATGTATATCAACCTGTTAACTAGCAATACAAGGCATTTCGTTCTCCAGACTACATCTTGTCACTTGCTAAGCCTGTTCATGGCTTCTTTGCGTGAAATTGAGAACCAAGGTCGAAGAGGAAGAAGATGAAGAAGTAGTAGAAGAAGAAGAACTAGAAGAAAAAGAGGAAGAATAAGAACAAGAAGAAGAAGAAGAAGTTAAAAAGATTATCGGAAGATTACATCGTGTTTCTAACGCGCCTGTGCGTATCGTTTTTTGAAAGTATAGTGTCGTGCAATTTTGAGCCCTGGCAACCATGTTTGATTATGCTGTTATTGCATCCCAAGCTGTATATTGAAATAATGTTCACCAAAAGTACCTCCAGCTGTATACATCTGACATAAAAAATGGAAAAACTTAAAAAAGCAACTCGGCCGTTTAACTCAATAATTCTGAAAATGTTAAGTCCCTTCAGCCTTACATCCAAGCTGTGCGTGACCTTATAGACTCTACATGAGACATTGACGGGATATGGTGGTAAATATGTGCCGAGAGTCAACAATTACTAAAGCTCAACCTTGTTTGATGCGTGATCGTGTGTTAGCTCTCTACCATGTATATGGAACTGGATTCATAATGCAGACTTCATGCTGAAGGGTACGTCTAACTTGATAGTAAAGAAAAACAACTTTCCTAAATAACACGACTCTTGCTACAACCAACTGCCGCATTGCAGCAGAGTTGACAACACAATCATATAACAAAAGGTCCCGCTCTCGAAAACATGAATATGTCTTCAAGAAGAATTTCCTGCGGACATTTAGAGAAGACCGCAATCACAATACGGTGCAGCTATAGAAAGACATTGAAATGGTGTAAAAGTGTTAGAGAAAGTCGTACATCCGTGAGTGATAATCCCATTCTGCTCCTACAAGATAACACCCGTCCTCATACTGCTCCCTGCACAATGTGCCACCTGTATAAACTAGGCTGGGAAGAATGCCACAAATACCTTAAAGCTCAGACCCCGCTCCAAGTGATTTCCACCTGTTTGGACCCCTAACAGAATTCCTGGTGCCAATCAGCACTTATGACGAAGTGAAACTTGATGGCCTGGATTGATTCAGACAGACTGACAAACCTTCTACGCTGAAGTTTTTCAAGCATTACTTAAAATCTGGGATAAATGCATACACGTTTCAACAGAGTATATCAACAAAAAAAATTGGGATTTTGACTACTTGAGAAAAAAAAATTATTACACAAAAGAAGTCCGGATTTGACTTGAACGCTCATCGTACTTCCCAGTGACAAGATGCCAGGAAAAGATAACATCCTTGCGGAAATCCTCAAGAAAAATGTAGATGTTCTCTTTCCCCACCTTCATAATCTTCTTATTTAGTGTTGACGTGATGGCCCCACCTGATATGCTGTATGCTGAGATAGTGGTACTCTACATGAAAAAGAGGACACAGACGATTGAAACAACTTCAGCGGCATATCGCTTCCGTGATCCGCAATTAAGACTTTTACACTTATCTGACTACAGCGACTAGATATCTTGCAGAACATGTTCTTACGGAATCACACTGTAGTTTCACAGATTGGCTGTCAATAACGGATATGATGTTTATTCTCTGGTAACTCCATGAATGCCTGGCAGATTTACATGTTCTAATAGTATAATGCATAAGGATCCAAATGGTTCATGCAATAAACTGAGAGTACACACTAATGATTGGTTCTATTAGATCACCTCGCAACTCAAACTCTTCAGAGCCGTACAGTTCACTGCCTGTGAGGTGCAGATTCATCGATTGCAGTGTGCTCAACTATTGTAGCGTCCTCACCTAGTGTCGTGCCTCAGCTGTTGTAGCATCCTCACTTAGTTTCGTGCCCTTAACTGTTGTAGTGTCCTCAACTATGGTCATGCCCTCAACTGGTGTAGTGTCCTCACCTAGTGTCGTGCCCTCAACTGCTGCAGTGTTCTCATCTAGTGTCGTGCCCTCAACTGCTGTAGTGTCCTTATCTAGTGTCGTGTCCTCAACTGCTGTAGTGTCCTCATCTAGTGTCGTGCCCTCAACTGGTGTAGTGTCCTCATCTAGTGTCGTGCCCTCAACTGCTGTAGTGTCCTCATCTAGTGTCGTGGCCTCAACTGGTGTAGTGTCCTCACCTAGTGTCGTGCCCTCAACTGCTGTAGTGTCCTCATCTAGTGTCGTGCCCTCAACTGCTGTAGTGTCCTCATCTAGTGTCGTGCCCTCAACTGTTGTAGCGTCCTCACCTAGTGTCGTGCCTTCAAATGGTGTAGTGCCCTCACCTAGTGTCGTGCCCTCTGCTGGTGTAGCGTCCTCACCTAGTGTCGTGCCCTCAACTGTTGTAGTGTCCTCACCTAGTGTCATGCCTTCAACTGGTGTAGTGCCCTCACATATTGCAGTGTCCTCACCTAGTGTCGAGCCTTCTACTAACATGCGGTCATTGAATGATCTCATTATATCTTCATTGTCCGTATTCCCAACTATTGATACTTTCGAAATACGTCTAAACTGAATATACGGCTACAGTTACACAAATTAAGTCTCTGGATATCCGTTACATGTGAGCTTTGATGTTCAGACCACACTTGGAACATCCATAACTAATCGTTACATCCATGTATTATAACAATAGATTTGATGGACGTTTCTGTGAAGATCCCCCTTTTCCTCGAGCCGGTCTCTTTAACAGCTGATATCGTCACAGTGCTTGTGGCATCTAGTTTACATGAATCAGATAACGCTTTTCTTAACATTATAGTTCTCATTTCTATGTATAGAGAACTCGTGTCTTTCAGTGCACCCAAATCTACTCTCATTTATGTCCTCACAAATCTACTTATATTTCTGTGCACATAAATCTACCTGGATTGGTGGCATTAAATACATGTTTTAGATACGCCATTCAACCGTTTTCCTCACATTCCCTATCACGGAACACAAATAAAATATCTTGTTGTTTTCAATGTTTATTTTCCCCGGTTTTGATAATACAGTGGCACATTTTGTCAAAACAATTCAACTACAAATATTATTTTCATACAGAAAGCAGAATATCATGTTGGGGTGTTGTAACATGCGTAATTTATTGTAAACATGACTTGTAAATAGTAAACAGACTAGAATTATATCAACTCGATCTATTTGTTACAGACGAAGAGAAACCACAGAAGTCATCAAAGGAAAACATGTTAATAGAAAACAGAAAAAGCAAAATCAAGTTTAAAAGAATAATTCAACAAACTAAATGCATAGCTATCGGGTATAATAGACTCGCTGTGTATGAGCGCATGACGTCGCCAACTCGTATTCGGGCTGACGCGGTTATTCCCCAATTCCGTGCTCTCATTTGCCAACCCTAAAATATGGAAAAAATTAATTAGAAACCAAAAAACAGAAGTATATAGCACGTATACTTTATTTATAAATTAGCCATGTACGTTACTGTAAAGAAACTTTGGTAACCATGTTTTTTTTGTCGAGATTACTAACACATACCAAGAATAGATGGCGTATCACCCACACATTTTAGCGTAGAAAACGAAATCTTTGATACATTAAATAATAAATTAGTGATCCTTAAAATGATTGAAAACATATGCGTATTCAGTTAAGGCATGTAAAGTAAAGTAACCCATAGCATATTGCCGTTGGGATTTGAGGTGTTATCTCGCATTTCAGAGGCTCGGCTATATCAGGGATATTTTAGTTCCTTGACTGAACCAGTACCAATTTAAGGCTGGGTCGACGCAATGGCCGTTGCGGTCTGAAAAAAAACATTTCTGCTTAAACTGGGGAATGGACAGTGTATTGGGATTATGGAGATTATTGGGATTATTTGGTGCATGTGGATTATGGGGATTATGTGGATTATTTGGTGTATGGGGAATGAATCAGTGTCAGGAGCACTCAGATACTAAGTCAGCTCTCTAACCACTCCGCTACGCGGCTCCCATTATGTCATGAGAGATACATTCAAGGATCCGATTAAATATTATGAATTTAATCAAAATGACACGTGTTAATTACAGTGTGTTTGTGGTTCTGTCACGAAAGACAAATATTGTGCCCATGTCTGACACCTCATTAACAGGATTGTTATCAGCTGGCAGGACAAAATACTTAACTCTCAACAGGGCTCTTAGGCATGTATCGGCTACTCAGGAGTTACCAGGTCAGATGAACAGGAAAGATGTCCACATACCCAATAAACCTCTTCCTAAGGGACTTGCACGAGAAGTTCAGAACGTGGATGCCCTCTCTCGGGACGGGGGAGACAGAAGAAATTTTAGACACACTCTCATTGAAATTATCTTTGAGCAGTATCCTCATTGATGTCGCCTTCTGGGATATGCTTGCTCCAGAATTTCCAACTTAACGTACTACCATCACTCACAACGTAAAACAGAGAACTGCCCGAGTGCCTCCACATGCAAGAGTGAACTATTACAGAAACTATCAACAATTGCCGCACATATGATTACACATATCTGTCGAGGTCGCCATCCTTGCTTGCAACGGGCAGCTATTATTAGCACGCTATAGTTTAAATGCTTGATTTTGAATATTAATACACATTACAAAATGGATGGATATCAGACATCTGCTTCTCATAAATCTCAAGTACGTTTGGATGGGTATATCGTACCTGTCAATTATTGGTTCATGCCATTGATAGAACACAAAATAGGACGTCAAATTGTCCAAGCACTATACAGAAGATGCATTAGATAGAAGACATCGAACAGATATCCACTGCTCGCAGGTATGATTCGAAGAGTCAGTTTTGCTGCTATATCTGTCAATGTTTTGCAGCTAAGATGTGGAACCAGTAAATGATTTCACTGAAAACAAAGCTACGAATTGACATAACCTGTGCCGTTCCCGTCCTGTTGTACGATTCCATGACCAGGACTATTCTGCAAAGCTGTCAGAAGCTGGTTAAAGCCTTCCACATGAGCAGGCCGATGCAGATTCTTTCGATCCACATGTATGATCTAATCGACCGACTAACATGCCTCGAAAGCACATGCACCAAGCTAAATAGCCGTTGTTTGGTTCTATTTGGACATGTGACCTGCTATGCTGAGGGCCTTCTAGCACACCAGCTTTTGAAGCAGCCCAAGGACGTCAAAGACTGAAAAAGACACGCTGCACCACGGTCCAGTCACGCGGCCTGCACGCATTACCTGGTTAGGTCAAATAACAAATACATGATTCTCGCTGCCTTCAGTATGGGATTCCGCCATTAGTTGTTCTCATTGGCGGTTGGTGCAGTGGGCACTTATACCTAAATAAGAAATATACACAAATAGACGCTGGACTTATAAAGCCATCGCTGGCTGAGAAGGGAGCTACGCTTGGGGGAGGGGAGACGGGTAAGTGTAACAACACCCAGCTAGAGCAACGTTATTATGCATCTACCAACAGACACATCACCCATGATTCTTCCAGAGATATAGTCATTTTGGTTGTTGTAAATATATATACAGCACGTTCACACAGAAACAAATTCTTCCCTAAGAGGCATTATTGTTTACGTCAGTATATTGAATTAAAGGAATTTATGTCTGCGTGAACATCCTGGAAAAACACATCACAGTATGGATATGTTAAAGTTACAAATACCCTTATTTGGTCTCTACCACTCTCACACAGACCAGCACTCCAACGACAAGCACTGCTACCATTTGTTCTCTCAAACTTGACTACTTTTCCCTGAGACATAGAGCGGTAAAGAACTTGGTGATGAAAGTATTATTGCATGTTTCTAATTCTTGCAATCGATGTTAACCAAGCCAGAATTGTGATATCCTTGAAATATACGATTTGATCGCGCCATCTAGAACGCTAATGTAGCAAAAAGCTGTTGGATACATCGACCAACGAGAATAAATACAACATGACTTTACTAAGTGAATTCGTTTGGGACATTCGCGATTATAACAGTTTCTAGAGCATTTATCCACGATATACATTAACATGTCTAATATTTATATACAAGATATGTACTTCCAATGTGACCTCCGCAAGTGAATATAAGAAATCATATTTTCTACTTACTTTTTCTCACAGACGGAAAATAGTGGAGTGGCACAGTCTTTATCATTCCAAGTGTAATTTTGGACTGCTCTTTTCTCTACACAGTTTTCATTGTTTTCTGGGTGGAACAGATGTTATTACAAATTATGGCATGCCTATCTATCTATCTATCTATCTATCTATCTATCTATCTATCTATCTATCTATCTATCTATCTATATATCTATCTATCTATCTATCTATTTATCTATCTATCTATCTATCTATCTATCTATCTATCTATCTATATATCTATCTATCTATCTATCTATCTATGTATCTATCTGTCTGCCTGCCTGTCTGTCTGTCTGTCTATCAATCTATCTATCAATTAGATCGATTGTTGATCGGTCTGTTTACTATTGTCCCCATGTCCTTCCGTACGTCTGTCTTTCTATCTAGCTATCTATCTCTTTATGTAAAAATAGTTTGTCTATCTTAAATATATCCACATGTATGTTTGCACATGTATTCGTATGTCAGTGTGTCCATCTCCGCATTTGTAACAAACACTTAGAAATGCCCCAGTCTTGTCTATGTGTCCACCCCCACCCTTGTAACAAACACTTCGAAATGTCACAGTCGGTCTATTATACTTAGGTTGTCTGGTTGTCCTTTGCCCCAAAATTGATGTGCTCCAAACGGCTCGCTGCAGGGAACCCATTGAAACTGGTTAGCCTCCTTATTTCTGTAACCACCAGTCCAAATGGCTGTCCCTGTGGACAAAATGAAAACATGTGTTTCAACGACAAGCATTTTGTTTTTTCTCCTAAAAACACAGAAGAGGTGTACTTAATATGTAGATCTGCACTGTAGAGACAAAAAAAAGAAACTAAAATGATAACAATTATGCAGTACATAATTACATGTTATATGCCTTCTTTTAAACAATGAAAGTGCATAATATTTGTAAGTGTTTTTTCACTGCTTTTCTAGCCACTTTTGAAAAGTAATGTTAGAAATTAAAAACAGCGATAATTTTTACTAAATGCCTGCTTTATATTGGACATCTAGGTATTGCTCTTTGGCAGCATATTGCAAATAACTCGAACTGTATAAAACAGTGTGTTTGTTATTTTTATTGTTCCTATTCAATTTAAGATATTCACGTTAGTCATTTTTGGACAATTGAACAACTGTTGTCCAGCTAGTTGACATTAGACTGATGGGGAAATATACAAACGGACTAAGCACAGATCCACTGTACACACACACACACACACACACACAACACACACACACACACAAACATATATATCAAATATTAGGAGGTTGCGTGACCTAGGGTTGAAGCGCCTGTTTCACAATCCCAACGCACCAGATTCGAATCACACCCGTGTCCAGTTTTGCAGACATGGGTTTATTTCGCTGCTCCCCGAACTGAAGGTAATGGCAACCGACAGCACTGCATACTTTGCCAAGATACTTATAACAGCCAAATAGGTTGGCGGTTGCAAGAAGCGATGTTATACAAATGGCGTGCTGTTTATTGTATATATATATTTATATATATATATATAAATGAAGAAGACAAACGTCCTGGACCATACTTATTTATAACCTCTGGTTTGACCCATATACTGACATTATGAGAATAAGGACAGAGACAGACAACTCACATTTTGTGCCTTTAAAAAGGGATACAAGGAAAGTATCCTCTGCTTCGCTGTCGATCGCCACAAGACGAGCGTTAGATTTCTTGCACGCGTCCTGGAAAATGTGAAAGTGAAATTGCTATATGTCTGTTTATATAATCTTCTATGTTGTTTCATTGGAGGACCAAATAACAAGAGACAGTTTGGAAAACAAAACAAAAAGCCTCAATCTAGATAAAGATGGAAACAAAATATCGAATTTAGTTAGAGCCATGAATGACGAAACACCATTAAATAAACAAAATACCATAAAGCAGGGTGTAAACATGCTTACTGGAAAAAAAAGCAGCAAACGGCTTTATAGAACATTATGCCAGAGCAAACCACATTGATGTCCCTACAGACAGGCATACATACATTAGTGAAGATCAAAAGAGCCACGAAAACATCAAGATTGCACCAGAGGAGCACATGATGGCAAAACTAACGATGAATGAAATGAATGAGGCCATGAGAACTTTAAAGAAAAAAGAAATCGCCCGGAAAAGATGGGGTAACAAATGAAATGCTGATGGGGTTGGGCCAAACAGCAAAGAGGAAGTTATTGTCAGTCCTGAACCAAAGCTGGAAAAGGGGAATACTACCGCAGGCATAGAAAAATGCGGTACTTATACCCGTACCGATGAAAGAAAAAGATAGATCAGATCCAAAAGGAAACAGGCATATCAGTCTACTGAGAGCCAGAGAAAGATTGGCAATCATGAGGAAACTTACTGGCACAAGCTGGGGAGCAGACGAAAGCATACTAAAGAAATTGTACACTGGAAGAGTGAGACCAGTTCTCAAGTATGGCATTACGGCATGGACAACAGCAGCAAAGGCGAACTTCGATAAAGTTAGCAAACTCCAAAACCAAGCCATGAGAGTTATAACAGGAGGCATGAAGTCAACGCCAATTGCAGAACTTGAAAAGATTACAAAACTGCAATCCATGACCGACAGAAGAGACTGCAGAGCCCAGCTGCAATCAGAGAAACTCAGAAGACTGACTGACCATCCAATGCACCAGAGATTAAACAATTTCGGAAATGGGAAACTAAAGCGGAGAAACTTTGCAGAAATAGCTAAAGCAAAGATGCACGAAAACCCTATGAACGCACTAACATCAAAGCCAACCCTACCGTACGCAAACCTACCTGGAGGCAGCATATAATTCCAGAGGTGGTAGAAAATATTCCAGGTATTGGAAACAAGAACAGCCATACCGAAAAAAGATAGAAGAGACATAACCCTGAGGTGCATAGCGGAAAAACTACCCAAGCATGGACTGGAATCATGCAAACACCAATGATTCTGTAACAAACACAACACAGAACGGAGGGGAAGGAGTATTCCTGAGCCTAACAAATGGTAGAAAAGACTGTCAATGGCAACTGGAAAATTCTCAAGCAATTTCACAGCGGAGGCAGAGGCACTGAAGGCTGCAGGAAAAGCAATGCTGACAAGCGAAAGCAATGAAAGCCAGATAGTCCTGCTTACAGATGCCCTGGCCGTAGTTACAGCACTAAAAAGCCAGACAAATACTGAACTTAACGATTTACGAGCAGTACTCTGTCAACTATGCCAGCAGTCCGCACCAAAAAGAGTAGTGGTACAGTGGGTTCCATCCCACTGTAACATTCAAGGCAACGAGAAGGCAGTCAGACTGGCAAAAGAAGGTGCAAGATTACCACAACCAGATTCTAGTGTGACCTACGAAGAGTCCAAAAAGGTTTATTAGGGCCAGATACATGGCCAAAAGGGAAATAGAACATACTGGCTACACAAAAAATGATGCCTATTACCAGTTGAACATAAGAGAGCAGTTCATTGTCTTCAGACTCCGCACAGGCTACAACAGACTGAGTTACTATCTAGTGAATAAACTGAAGATAGGTGGCACTGACGAATGCACCTGTGGTACAGGGAAATTGACCGCTGAACATCTGCTACAAAATTGCTCGATATACGAGGACCAGAGAAAGCACATGTGGCCATCACCAGTGCCAACACTAGACAAGCTCTATGGCAGTGTCGACAGCCTTAGGATGACAGCTGTTTTCTTCGAACAAATTCAAGTATATGTCTGACAGCGTACGAAGAAGAAGAAGAAGAAGTATCAATGGGAGGGGGGGGGGAGGGGGGGTTATGGTTTACTTGGGCCGTCAGACTCACTGTGAAATCCCTTTGAAATGTCACATTCCACCGGTCAGCTGAAGTTAATTATGGTGCTAAGTGAGAAGTATTCTCTGCTTATTATAGTAATTATTGTTGCTAAGTGACAAGTATTATCTGGTTTTAATAGTAATTATGTTGCCAAGTGAGAAGTATTATATGTGTATAATAGTAATTATGTTGCTAAGTGAGAAGTATTCTCTGGTTATAATAGTAATTACGTTGCTAAGGGAGAAGTATCCTCTGGTTATAATAGTAATTATGTTGCTTATTCAGGGAACGAAGACGCTAGTCGGGTCAAACACAACATACTGTATGGCATCTCGCGTGATGGTTAGTTACAATATATTGATCAAGACCACTCTCTATTCCACGTCTTTTTCCGTAAAAACGAGATATAAATCAAATTGTTCCCTGTAATAGTGAGTGTTAAACATAGGAAGCTAAAAATAGAATACTCCTCTGGAGGACCGCGGTCAACCTTCATCAATACACTCGGGACATGAGGAAAGCTACTATAATCCGTACCATTATGTAATACAAGTAATTGTGTTGCTAATTGGGAAATAATAGCAATTAACAAAATTAAGAATGTTGTCAATTGATATGTATTCCCAGGTCAGATCCGGTCAGGTCATCCCGTAACATGTGAGGTCGATGGGGCACACATGAAGACATCCTCACAATACCACGTCATCCTTCTCTATCATCGGCAGCTGCCTGTGACTCTTCTAGTCGGAGATTGGTCCATTCTTTTATGTAGTTCTCCCATCTCTTTTTGGGACGGCCTCTTCGTAGTCTGCCTTGCACCTTTCCGTGGAGGATTGTATTTTCAAGACCATTTGATCTCGATATGTGACCGTACCAAGTGAGTTTCCTTCTTATAACAGTTGCCAAGAGATCTTCAAAAGGCCCTATTGCTGTTGTAATTCTATCTCGTATTTCCTCATTTGTAACTCGATCTTTATACGTGACGTTTAAAAGTCTTCGGAAACATCTCATCTCCAAGGCCTGCATCCATCGTTGAAGTTCAGCTATAACTGTCCATGTCTCACAAGCATAGAGGAATATTGACAGGACCAGTGTACGCATTAATCATATTTTCGCACATAGTCCTAACCGTTTATCTTGCCAGATTTTGTTAAGCCGTGCAAGCGCCGCTATTGTCTGTGCTATTCTGGTCAACACCTCACATTTTGATCCTTCATCACTGACAATCGACCCTAGATATTTAAAACGGTAATTCTCAGGTAAGTAACAGTAATTATGTTTATGTTGCTGTTTGATAAGTATTCTCTGATAGTAATAGTAAATATGTGTGTGTTGTTAATTGTTAAGTATGCACAAGTAGTAATAGTAATTATGTTTATGTTGCTAATTTATAAGTTTTCTCAGAAAGAAATAGTAATTATGTTTATGATGCTAATTGATACGTATTCTCAGGTAGTAATACTAACTGTGTTTATGTTGCTAAAATGATTAATATACTCACATTTTAATAGTAATTATGTTGCTAATTGATAGGTATTCTAAGGTAGTAATAATAATTATGTAGACAATTTATACGTATGGCCAGATAGTAATAGTAACTATGTAGCTAATTGATAAGTATTCTCAGGAAGTAATAATAAGTATGTAGCTAATTGAGAAGTATGCTCAGGAAGTAATAATAAGTATGTAGCTAATTGAGAGGTAAAAGTGTTCTCGTGTAGCCAGGGTGATAAGGTAACTTAATGAGATGTTGGTGTTGCTTCTTGATAGACGTGTTAAAGAAAATAATGCTTACCTCTGCCGCAGACCAGACTAGGTTGTCTCGATTGGCGTAATAACACCATTTTTGAAACTCAGTCCAGCCGGAAGCACATCCCTGACTTGACACTACAATATAATTCAATACATAACTGATATATATTGTTATTACCAACATCTAGCATAAATCAACTTTTAAATATTACTTTCACTATTTAGAAAGATGACTTTCATTTCGGGAAAGTTAATTTGAGCCCAGTTGTTGTGTGTGCAAGTAACTACTTCCTGGTTATATCAGTGACGTCTGCGTATGTCATCGTTAGAAGCACTCACCTCATTATTACGTTGGTCACTCCGAAACCAACGCTTGCTAATTTATTTGGTTGGATTTTGTCGGTATGACACGAGTTTGAATCTGTCCCCAATATCCGTTTCATTGTTTTACGTGTAACATCTGGCAGGGGCAGTCAGACAAAATGTGTCTGACATGGAAATGTGTTTGAAGCAGAAAAATGCAAAAATTACTTTATTCCATGAGGAAAATAAAAATACACTCATTGACGTCCATCTTTGCTTGCTGGACGTTTACAGAAACGAAACCGTCTATGTTAGCACAATGCAGCGGTGGGTGCTGCGTTTCTAGAGTTCCGAGAGCAACTTGAAAGACACGTTACATTCCTGGCGGACATACACAACTGTCACACCACGGAATGAAGAGCGCCACCCAACAGCTCATCAGCAACAACTCAGTGGAGAACGACTTTGGTAACTGCCTTCAAGGCTGGATATAAGTGTTGGGAACGATGATAGCAATATTATTGTTGCAGGATGTGCGCCAAATTGGTCCTGCGAATGATCATACACGAACAACAAGTGTATCAGGACCTATTGACCAACAACGATGATGAAAGGGACAATGTCCTGGATCACAACCTGCACTTTAGTGCCACCACTACTAGCCTGAGTCGAAATAGCAGTCCGTGGAGTTGTAACATGTGAATTCCTCTTCATTGAAAAAGTTCAAAACATAGTCATCAACGGGTACATTAATGTGCACTGTCTTTTGTAATGGGAAAGAACACGCACACGCCAGACCCCCATACCATTTTGTCTAATTCTGACCAGAGATAAAGACAAAGTATCTCTTGAAACACGTTCACGCCAGACCCTATACCATTTTATCTATTCTGACCAGAGATAAAGACAAAGTATCTCTTGTAACACGTTCACGCCAGACCCTATACCATTTTGTCTATTTTGACTAGAGATAAAGACAAAGTATCTCTTGAAACACGTTCACGCCAGACCTCATACCATCTTCAAAATCGTGGTGCACAATGTCCAATCATGGCTGGACTGTTCTACCACACCCAGCCTATAGTCCAGATTTAGCAAAAAGAACTTTGCTTCCAAGATAATAAAAACATGTTCATTACAAGAGCAGATCATGTGTGGGATTAGACATACTGTCAGATGTATGATGAACATATATTTGACTATGTGAGTTGGGATTAGACCGACTACCTGTGATATGGAAGAAATATATGTGATTAAGTAAGAGAGGTATTAGACACTGTCAGTGATATGAATGAAATATATCTGATTACGTAAGAGAGAGCTTTGATGGTCATATTTAGAAAAGAAATATAATATGTAATTGAATGATAGTGCGATTAGAAAGCCTGTCAGATTTATGGAGGACACATAAGTGATTATGTGATAGATGGATTAGAGAGTCAGATGTTATGGAAAAATTGTATGCCATTACATCAACGACGGATTTCATAAACTGCCTTCTTTATTAACACACACGAAAACCGGCGTATTGGCTTGAAAAAAAACGATAATAAAAGATCAATGAAAAACAATGTACTAGACGATAATTGAACTACATACCGCATACAATAATAAAATAATCATCTGTCCATGTTTTCCAACCAATCACTCTCGTTCTCTCCTTCCTCATTTTTCACTCCTATTATCACACTCTCACTCTTTCCCCACTAATTCTATGTCGATCAAACAATAAACGTGTCGATGTTTGGCTGAAAGGGTAGGGGGGATTGATTGAGGGGGCAGATATTAAATTAGCTACATAAAATAACATGCGCACCGTGTAGGACTGCCACAGTCAAAAGTAAAAATATCTGTATCTGTGGACGAGAGGAGTAGTATAAATTAGTGTTAATCTATCTATCTATATAGCTATATATCTATCTATCTATTTATCTATCTATCTATCTATCTATCTATCTATCTATCTATCTATCTATCTATCTATATATCTATATATATATCTATCTATCTATCTATCTATATATCTATATATCTATCTATCTATCTATCTATATATATATATATATATATATATATTTATCTATATATCTATCTATATCTATCTATCTATCTATCTATCTATCTATCTATCTATCTATCAATCTGTCTATATATCTATATATATATATATATATATATATATATATATATATATCTTTCTATCTCTCTATATATCTATCTATATACATATATTATATATATATATATTTATATTGATAAATGTCATTCCTATGTTCTGTTTGCGTTCATACACTGTCACATTTTAACTGCTGCAAGTAAAGGGTTTGGCTGCAGTTTGATCGACCAGGTCTGAAACGTGCTTATTCTTTAATAAGCGTTTGACCAACCAAGATGCGAAGCGGCTCATAATTGTTTAGTAAATATATACATTCATTAGTTATGTTGGCCTTTATACCCCCTTTGTTATCAACAAAATCACGTGGGATATTCTCCATATTTGAGGTTTTTGCATAAAATCGATGCCCGAGTTCAAAACTTTTTGCAGCAATTTTATAGTTTGTGGTCCAATGTTTTTATTTAACTCTGGTATCAAGTTATCAAGGTCAGTCTCTTTATTCTTTCCATATTGTAATTTATTTTGTATCTTCTATTGGGCAGGGAGTTGCCAGTACGTCATTCACATTGCTGCAATCCTGCTTGAGCTTTGTTTGCTCAAGGTTTTCTGAGTGGTTTTCCTGTTCAATAATAAGTATCTAATACATATATATAAACAATGATGCATACACATTTAGTACACCTATCTCAGCACAAATATATTGCAGATATCAGAACATGAACAAATTAAAAAATACGATATACATCTTAACAGAAACAATATAAAATAGTTTTCATATACAACAACAAAAACAATGGAAAAAATATCGCCGAAATCTCACCACATAAAGAGAAACTATACCACAAAAACCATAACTATATAAAAATACCAAATATACTTGAAAAGAAACAATTGAATATTTACCACATATACCTTAAACATAGGGAGAAGACAATAGCGCCTGATCTGTAAAAACATATTGGTCAGACATGTTTGTCATGATAATCTAAAATGTACTGAATAAGACCCCGCCTCGAATTCCTCGAAAAGGAATGTTCTTTTTGAAAGTCTCTCTAGCGAAGGGAATTGATGTGATCATGTAGTTGTGAGCGACACGCAGATACAGATAAGCAAATCACAGCCACATTGATGACCTGTTTTCACTTCAATCAGCGCACTCTGAATGTCAGGATAACTAATGCAACTCACCACTAAACGCCCTTCGCTGGGTCCACACAAGAGTATGCATACTCATTGTGGTCATTTACAACAACATCATCATACCTCAAGGGAAACAACATGAAATATACCATACATTCAGAAAACAAAAACATAAAATATGTAACAATACAAAAACGTAAAATAAACGTCATAAATCCTATCACAAGAACAACAAAAAATATATCATGCTGAAGGATACACTGGGCTGACAGGCGTAAAATAAAAACCTCAGTGCAACGCACACCGCCTTGGGGATTAGAGAAATAAGGCAAACGCAAAAAAAAATATCACAAGAACAACAAAAATATATCACAGACATATCAATACACAAACACAAAATGAACAATATATATTACTGAACACAAACACAAAATTAACCCCTTATATATTTGAATATAAACTACACTTCATATATTTCACCATGAAACATACAACGCCAGTAAATATCAGCAAGAGGAATACACAGTGTACCATATTCTCAAATATATCATCATACAAGATACTAAATGTATCAAATACACAAACATACAAAATATATCGCATACAAGTTACTAAATGTATCAAATACACAAACATACAAAATATATCATCATACAAGATACTAAATGTATCAAATACACAAACATACAAAATATATCGCATACACATCTTTACTCGAAACTTACCATTTTCCTAGAGAGTATGACTTTCGGGTAGCTGAAATTTCAAATAACTTCGGGAATGTGAGCGAAGCAAGTTGTCAGTATTGTAGAAAGACTGTAGCTTTTATACACAATGATCAACAAGATGACGATGCTAAAATTATCAAATAATTCCCAACATCATATGAACATGCAAATTGTCTCATTTTAGATTGATATGTCCCTTTGAGGTTCAGCACTAAAGTTTAATTCCCCACCACGATTAAAGGTGCCCTGAAAGCCAACATGATGAAATCTGTAACGTATAATCTATTCTTTGTAGTTTAGATCATGAGGGCTACTGTTAGTTTTGATGAAATTATCCGCAAAGCAAAATATTTATCCAAAAAGATAAAATAGAAAACCAGAATGTGCCGGCAAAGCTAGTATTTGTATTTTTCAATTTTGATTTAATTTATGAAAACTAGAATGATTTGAGGTGATTTCTTTCCAACTTTTATGCGAATTTACGTTTCCACATTATGTCACCCATTGTGATTTGTGCTGCTGTTTGGAAATATTTCTTTTGACAAGTTGTGTACAATGACGTTGTGCAGTATAAGTGTTTCTGATTCAATTATTATATATGTACGTACAACTGTGTACAGTTTCGTTCTCAAAAACAATTTATTCTGGTAATGTTAAATGATGTGTCTAATAGTTAAGTTGTCAAATTCACATCTGGGAGCGAATATGCGGCAAATGAAATGAGCTGCTTTCGTCAGGACAAGTTAGCCCCATCTGTTCCTGACCCTGTTCTCTCTCCAAGAGTCGGTCCTGGATACATCCTAACATGCGAATGAGGTACGCACACGAAAGTCTGCTGAAACAGAATGTGTCGGGTGCAGATTTCGTATAATTTTCTGTAAACAACAACACAACCTGCATTTCAGGACAAAAAGTCCAGAAAGATGAAGATAATGAAATTCAATTTTCTCTAGTGGTTAAATTCAATGTGTCAGTACTTCTGTGACATTAGATTGTCCCGTACAACACCGTTTGTATAGACATGTCATTAAAAATATATTTTTGAATATTTATGTTATGTATAACAATCCTCTCGAATAGTTATGTTGTGTGTATCAATCCTTCTGAATTGTTATGTTATATGCACCAATCATCCTCAATGTTTATTTCGCGTATATCAATCATTGTGTGTATTTATGTAATTATACATATCCTTCTATATAGTTATGTTTGGTGTAAATAAATCGCATTTTACTTTCTGTCTGTGAAGCTGCTTGTGATTTTGCTTTTTAATGCCTATGTATTACAATGTCTTTACATTGAGTGCTACTCTGTTGCTGTCCTTGTGTTTCCACATTTCTTCGAAGTTGCAGGAATCAATCAATTGTATTATCACTCTAGTGGAGTGCGTAATCTAGTCGAACTCGTTTGCTAAGCTAAGACTTGGATTACAGCGCGCCAGAGTTCTAAACGAATGACGGACAGAAAATAAATCCGAGCTTAGTTCGTTCCTGGTACGACCACTCATTAAGTTACCCAGCTGTAAATGGATACCTAATTCATGAGTTCAAGAAGGTAAAGACAGTAATAAGGGGAACTATATACCCCACCTAACATAGGCTGTGGTATAGTACATGAAAATGTATCTTCAACTATAAACCCCACCTAACATAGGCTGTGGTATAGTACATGAAAATGTTTCTTCAACTATATACCCCACCTAACATAGGCTGTGGTATAGTACATGAAAATGTATCTTCATCACCGACTGCAGTTCTTGCCATTGGACTGATCTTTATCTTTACCTACTTTCATTTTACACATAATAAAGTTCATTTCATCTCATGTCATCCCATCGAATCTCATCCAATTCTGCCTCATCTCATCTTATTAAATCTCATATCACCTCATCTCGTATCGTCCCATCCCATCTTATAGCGTCTCATCTCATCTCATCTCATGATTGTATTTGTGGCAATAAAAGTCATAGGGATTTCCGTTTTTTTAATGAGTTACATGTAGGCCAGCTGGTATTTTCACATTGCAATCCTCTACCTTGTTCTTTGACTAAATCGGGATCTGATACTTTGATATGCTATGTTGTTGATTACTTATTGTAGCCGACTTATTGAAGACATGTCCAATCATGTATTGGCGTCTCAATGCCAGAATGTCCTTCTTTCTAACTTTGATGCGAATTTACTATTTTCACATTCTGTCACCCATAGTGATTTGTGCTGTTGTTTAGTAATATTTCTTTTGACAAGTTGTGATTTCATGATTGAATGCCTTGCTAAAGATCTACTAATAAACATTGATGGCATATATGTTGTATGAACATGCTTAATTGTTCTCCATATTTTATCTTCAGTAGATTCTTTGCCTGTCTTAGAGACTAGTCAAAACTGGCATGTCACTGCATTTAACTTTGAAATTATTGATTTTATTCTTCTGCTAGTTATGTTTTTCATATGTCATTATTTTATCATTTTCTGATTTTATGACATTTTAGTTAGTGGCCCTTCTGTTCTGTTGACTCAGACATTTCGTTATCTTTGTTTTGTTCTCTAGTTTATAATTTTGTATGGTTCGGTTAGGTCATTCATATAATTGTCATGGTTCGGTTATGTCATCCATCTAATCTTGATGGATGTTGATCTCGTAATTCTTAACACGCACAACAACATCATGGCAGAGTTCATTCAGTGTAGTGGTTTCTGTAATGATCTCACATGGTCAACACTCACATCGATACCATGAAGGAATTAACTCAGTGTAGTGGTTTATGTGTGTCTTAGATGTGATCCTGTCCCTGTAAATGATGAGCAATATGATTAATAGTAACCCTCCTTGTTGCAAGCAATATACTGTAATCTGATACTATACAACGGTAATTTCATCTTCGTACGCTGTCAGACGTCAACTTGAATTTGTTCGAAGAAAGCAGCTGTCGTCCTGAGGATGTCGACACTGCCATAGAGCTTGTCAAGTGTTGCCACTGGTGATGGCTATATGTGCTTTTTCTGGTCCTCGTATGTCGGTCAATTTTGCAGCAGATGTTCAGCGGTCATTTTCCCTGTACCACAGATGCATTCGTCAGTGCCACTTATCTTCAGTTTATTGAATAGATGGTACCTCAGTCTGTTGTGGCCTGTGCGGAGTCTGAAGACCACGGCCTGTTCTCTTCTGTTCAACTGGTAGTAGGCATCATTTTTTGTGCTGTAGCCAGTATGTTCTGTTTCCCACTTGTCCATGTATCTGGCCCTAATAAACTTTTTGGACTCTTCGTAGGTCACACTAGAATCTGGTTGTGGTAGACTTGCACCTTCTTTTGCCAGTCTGTCTGCCCCCTTGTTGCCTTGAATGTTACAGTGGGATGGAACCCACTGTACCACTACTCTTTTTGTGCGGACTGCTGGCATAGTTGACAGAGTACTGCTCTTAAATCATTAAGTTCAGTATTTTTCTGGCTTTTTAGTGCTGTGACCACGACCAGGGCATCTGTAAACATCACTATCTGGATTTCATTGCTTTCGCCTGTCAGCATTGCTTTAACTGCAGCCTTCAGTGCCTCTGCCTCAGTTTTGAAATTGCTCAACGGTAATTTGACATGTCACGTCTTTTGGAAATCGAGTGTAGCCAGTATGTACATATGTGCATGAGTTGTTTAGGAAATAGCAACTGTCCAGTGCATGTACCGATGACGAGAGAATCGGTTTTGTGGTGTGCAGAGCCGTTACAATATCGTTGTTGTAACGGCCATTATGCACGTGGGAAACTCAAGGGTGGATTTCGAATTTGATCTGCTGGGCATTCTGTCATTTTTTGGAAATGGACTTTCTCTGAGCAAAAATGATGTTGCTCTGCTCAGGTATATGAGCATCTAAGTAATGGTAGTGAGCCTGGCAGAGTAGTCCTGAGCAAGCGTCTCCCACGACGTGACATCAATTTTGAAACGTTATATAACAACTTGCAGTGAATCGTGTAGTGTGTCTTTTGTTCTTATGTTGACCACACGCCTGTTGTGAGCTTATTATGCATCAGCTGATTTGGGAATCGTGTATCGAGTGTGTCAGTAACACGCTCAGTCCATCGAAAATAGATGCCTATGATAGAGTACATTATGAAGTAAAAGACGGACTATAAGTCCTGCGATGTTGGGTCAGTAGGTCCACTAGAAATGGAAATATCATTTAATTCTACATCTGTCTCTTGCTCTCTCTCTCGCTCTCTCTCTCTCTCTCTCTATATATATATATATATATATATATATATATATATATATATATATATGCACCCGCACGTGTGTGTGTATATAATTATATATGTGTCTCTTGCTCGCTCTCTGTCTCTAATTCTCTCTCTCTCTCTCGCTAAATATTATATATATATATATATATATATATATATATATATATATATATATATATATGCGTGTGTATGTGTGTGTGTGTTTCTATGTGTGTGTGTGTGTGTGTGTATGGATGAGTAAACAGATAAACATTTATTATCGAAGCCTGAATTTCGAATGATATGAAGTCTTCTTGTAACGGAGTATAGTCTAGTACAGGGGTCCTCAACCTCTTAAAATTTCGAGCTACGTTCTCGTTTCATATTAAGTGCTACAGTAAACTGCCGTGCAGATGTGAATCAGTTAATTGTGGTAATCGAACCTTGTTTTTGAGGCATTTCATGAGTGAGAAAACGTGTATCTTCTTACCCAGAAAATGTTATGTATTTCTCCTTTTCAAACAAAAATGTCAGCGATTACGGGACCGCAGATCTATTAATTCAAGTACCCATGCTGCAACACAACGATGATTCTAACCAGCATCGAGAACACCCCCAAATCAAGCTAGCAGCCAGAAATATTTCAGAATATATAAGCGCAACTCAACAACTTTCACGTCGCCTAAAATGCAATGGATGGAGCAACATAATGTGTTTGGGTTCGCGAAAATCAGTATGAGAACATCTCGCCCAGTGGTTGCCCCACGCTTCATCTGAAGTAAAAATGTGAAATGATTTTGGAATGTAGAGGGAACAGCTGTACACTATAGTTTAGAGCGATGAACATAAAATGTACATTTTTCTTTCAGATCTGCTATCGACAGACACTGTGAAACGAAGTTCTGCAAAATGTCATGCAACATTGCGTTGTTGTGGTCATCTAATGAGTGTTCGCCCTCATCGACTTCCACTGTTGTCCCTTGCAACGATGTTAGACCTGTTTACATAGCAAGATAGCAAAGGCGTTACGCCAGGATAAATGACATCAGCGTTATTGTTCAACGGCCCAGGTTAACAACGACTGGCACAAAGCACTTGTCGCAGGACAGACGACTTAAACTCCCCACGCAGCACAACAGCATATGTGAAAAAATACGCCACTAAATGAGCTGTGCTGAGTGATCTGTTGCTATCCATTTTGCAAGTAGTTTGCTGGTCCTATATGCTGATCTTAATATGCTGATCTTATATGATCATCTTATTATATTATATTCTGACCTTATATGATGATATTATATTGTGATATATTTTCTGATCTTATATTCTGATTTTGCATACTGATCTCATATGTTGGTATTATTTGCTGAGCATATTTGCTGATGGTATATGTTGATATTGTATGCTGATATTGTATGCTGATATTTAATTCTGATCGTATATGTTGAAAATACATTCGGATATTATATGCGGATATCAAATACATATATTATACGCTGGTTGTGTACCCTGATCTTTATGTTATGTTTGTGACCGACACATAAATTATGTGTCACATTTATAACTGCTCTTCATAGATCAGCTTTGATCACTGACTGGCAACAAACTACCATCCCACCTGTTGGTGTTTCTAGAGTCACAATAAACTTCATACACCTTACTAGATAAGCGACCATCCTTTAACCGGTGCCTCAGCTCTTTTTTTAACTGTTATAAACCGAAGTTTCCTTTGACTGGCGTCTCTTCTCGTCTTGTGTCTTTGGTATATGACGTGGTGGATTTGGTGTTAATGTTAACTTATCTTCTTAACAACGTTGCTGAACCAATTACTCGCTTGGATTGCTACTACTGCGCGTATAACTCGGGATAGGGAGCTGCACGGTACAACTATCTGTAATCAGAAATCAATGAATGCATTAAAACACAACTCTCGGTGGATCGCACACCTCACCAGCATACATAGTGCTGGGTTACTTTTCTTTTTCTGACTCTCCCCAGGCTTAACTATTTAATCGTAGAAGCTTCTCACACTTCTAGTGTATGTTGACGTTTAAATCACTTGAGGATCTCATTTGATAACCTGCATAGTTATGTTGGATCTGGCCTTCTTTAGCGTATGTCCTTTCCAGTCCAATTTGCTTCCCTTAACTTGCTGTCCTTTTGGCTGTTGCTGGCTCTTTTCACACATCTCTTAATTTCTAGAATGTCCTGCCACGATATGTCCATTATCTTTGGCTGGCACCTGTTGACGACAAGAAAACAGTCTTTATTGTACCGCCTGGGTCGTTCTCCGTAGTATGGTTACATACATAAACATCGACTTGAGAATGACACATTAGTAACATTAGTGCAGATCTTGATTTTTCTGAAACTCCGTGTGTTGTTTATTGTCAGGAATGCTACTTTCTTTTTCCCGATTCTGACCTTCAAGTGTCAAGTGTGCTGTTCCACAGCTCTCTCAAAAAGTGATTAGTTCGTTGTTGATAAATTTTATTTTAAGGACCTTGGTTTTCTTTATGTTCATTTTCACTGTCAATGTGACCGATTTTTCTTTGATCCGGTCAAGTTTCTTCTTCTTCTTCTTCGTACGCAGTCAGCCAGTAACCATTATTTTTTCGAAAAAAGCGGCGGTCATCCTGAGGCTGTCGACACTGCCATAGAGCTTGTCTTGTGGTTCCACTGGTGATGGCCACATCTGCTCTCTCTCTGAACCTCGTATGTCGGGCAGTTCTGCAGCAGATGTTCAGCGGTCATTTTACCGAAACCACACGGGCATTCGTCGGTACCACCTATCTTCAATTTGTTGAATAGGTGGTACCTCAGTCTATTGTGGCCAGTGCGAAGTCTGAAGACAACGACCTGCTCTCTTCTGTTCAACTGGTAATAGGCATCGTTTTTGGTGTAACCAGTATGTTCGGTTTCCCATTCGGTCATGTATCTGGCTTTAATAAGCCGGTTTGACTCTTCGTACGTCATATTAGTATCTGTTTGTGGTAGTCTTGCACCTTCTTTTGTCAGTCTGTCTGCCTCCTCGTTGCCTTAGATGTTGCAGTGTGATGGGACCCACTGTACCACTACCCTTTTTGGTGCGGACTGCTGGCATTGTTGACAGAGTACTGCTCTTTAGTCATTAAGCTCAGTGTTTTTCTGGCTTTATAGCGCTGTGACTACGGCCAGAGCATCTGTAAGCAGGACTGTATGGCTTTCCTTTTCTTTATGTGTCACCATTTCTTCCACTGCCGCCCTCAGTGCCTCTGCCTCTGCTCTGAAATTGCTTGTGTACTTACCAGTAGCGAATGACAGTGTTATTTTTCTGCCATTTGGTAGGTTCAGGAATGCTCCTGTCCCTCCGTTCTGTGTAGTGTTTGTTACAGAACCGTCGGTGTATTCATGGGTCTAGTCCATGCTTGGGTAGTTTTGCGATATAAAGCTTAGGGTAGTATCTCTCCTTTCTTTTTCAGTCTGGCAGTTTTTGATTCCAATACATGGTATATTTTCTACAACCTCTGGAAATATATCCTGCCTCCAGGTATGTTTTCGTACTGTAGTGATGGGCTTTTGTGTTGTTAGTGCGTTTATGGGATCTTCGTGCATCTTTGCTTTGGCTATTTCTGCAAAGTTTCTCCGCTTTAGTTTCCCATTTCCCAAATTGTTTAGTCTCTGGTGCATTGGATGGTCAGTCAGTCTTCGGAGTTTCTCTGACTGCAGCTGGGCTCTGCAGTCTCTTCTATCGGTCATGCATTGCAGTTTTGTAATCTTTTCAAGTTCTGCAATTGGCGTTGACTTCATGCCTCCTGTTATAACTCTCATTGCTTGGTTTTGAAGTTTGCTAACTTTATCAAAGTTCGCCTTTGCTGCTATTGTCCATCCCGCAATGCCATACTCGAGAACTGGTCTCACTCTTCCAGTGTACAGTTTCTTAAGTATGCTTTCGTATTCTCCCCAGCTAGTGCCAGCAAGTTTCCTCATGATTGCCATTCTTTCTCTGGCTCTCATTCGGTTTCTCTCAATCTGACTTTTCCATGTAATGGGCCGATCAAATGTGACTCCCAGATAGTTTGGGTTGTCATTTGGCTGCAGGAATTTGCCATTTAAACTTAATTTGGTATTTTGGGGTTTGATTGAAAGCGAGAATATTGTGCATGTGGTTTTCTCCTCGTTTATTTTGACCAGCCATGAGTTCGCCCACTCTGCCAGCGATGTTAGCGCCTGCTGCATCCGATTTCTTGCTATGGTGAGATTCTTTTCAGAGGTCCACATAGCCAGATCGTCCGCAAACATTGAGCTATGGACTATTCTTGGTATAATCTCTGTAATGTCGTTTATATACACCAGGAAGAGTGTGGGTGACAGTACTCCCCCTTGGGGTACTCCCTGCTCGAGTGTCACCTTTTTGCTCATCTGCCCTTGTACTTGGACTCTGGCCGTTTTTTTTTGGAGGTAGTTGTTGATCCACTTGTACATTCCCCCACAAACTTCACTTCTCCTTAGCTTGACTCTAAGTCCGTCTTTCCAGGGGTCAAGTTTCTGAATACCATTTCTCTTTCAAAGAGTTGATGATTTCGCTTTTCAAATCTAAACCAACAGAGCTACACGTCAATGTGGTATATTGCGAATATGGCGTTAGGTCCAAATAACCTGCTACGACTAATAAAATCGTTCCATGTGGGTATGACATAAATAGTCCAAATTGATAAGAGCATATCACAATCATTTTTTATTTGAGGTGGTGTTAAGTAGGGCTGTGTTCTCGCCCCGACACTGGTGAGAATCTTTTTTGCTCTGTTACTGAAACATGCATTTTGAAACGCAAATGAAGGAATCTGACTTCACATATGGTCGGATTGTAGGCTGTTTAACATTGAAAGACTCAATGCCAAAACGAAGATCGGGGAGATCGTCTTAACGGACTTGCTTTTCGTTGATGATTCTGAAATTGTCACAAACAGTCAGCAGGAACTTCAGAGATTGATAGATCGCTTCTCCAAGGCTTGCAACGATGTTGGTGTCACAATAATTCTCAACAAAATAAATATGCTGAGACAGGAAAGAGATATCACGCCAAATGTTAGCATCGATAATTATCAACTGGCAATTTTTGCACAAATTCATATACCTAGGATCCCACATTAACGACAAGCTCTCTCTAGACCGACAAATAGACAGTCGCTTTTGCGAAGCTGCTGATACAATTACTCGATTCATAACGCGTGTTTGGACAAAGCCAGAAAATGACAATTACCACTAAAGCCATGGTGCACAATGGATGTGACGTCAGTACACTTCTGTATGGCCGCGAGACTGGGGAAACTTATGTGACACCAGCACACTTCTGTATGGCCGCGAGACTGGGGCAACTTATGTGACGTCAGCACATTTCTGTATGGCCGCGAGACTGGGGCAACTTATGTGACGTCAGTCCACTTCTGTATAGCCACGAGACTGGGGAAACTTATGTGACGTCAGCACACTTCTGTATGGCAATGAGACTGGGGAAACTTATGTGACGTCAGCACACTTCTGTATGGCAATGAGACTGGGGCAACTTATGTGACGTCAGCACACTTCTGTATGGCCGCGAGATTGGGGAAACTTATATGACGTCAGCACACTTCTGTATGGCAATGAGACTGGGGCAACTTATGTGACGTCAGCACACTTCTGTATGGCCGCGAGATTGGGGAAACTTATATGACGTCAGCACACTTCTGTATGGCCGCGAGACTGGGGAAACTTATGTGACGTCAGCACACTTCTGTATGGCAATGAGACTGGGGCAACTTATGTGACGTCAGCACACTTCTGTATGGCCGCGAGATTGGGGAAACTTATATGACGTCAGCACACTTCTGTATGGCAATGAGACTGGGGCAACTTATGTGACGTCAGCACACTTCTGTATGGCCGCGAGATTGGGGAAACTTATATGACGTCAGCACACTTCTGTATAGCAGCGAGACTGGAGCAACTTATGCCAAAAAAGAGAACAAGCTTATCACCTTCTGTCTACTGCGCCTGTGAGTCACTCTTGGAATTAGATGGATGGACAGAGGTGCAATCACGAACGGGTCTCCCAAGCATGTACACTTTCGTTAAGCAGCGAAGACGACGATGATTTTGCCGTATTAGTCGTATGGAAGATGGTCGCATCCACAAAGATATCCTATATGCACAGTTGGCGAGCGGCAAAAGAACAGTCGGTCGACCACAGTTGACTTTCAAAGATGTGTGTAAGCGTGTGATTAAGGCTCTGGATAAGAATCTCATATCCTTGGAAGATGAAGTTGCAGATCGGTTAAAGTAGAGATGTGTCCTGAATGTCTTCTACCTCATGCGTATTGAAGAGAAGCTCTTGCAGCACAGAGAAGGGAAAGAACAACGACGCAACGAGAACGATAAAACAAGATACATATATTTTGTGTTTATCCCCTCGAGTCATATCATCCTATAATAAGTCATGACTTAAAGGCGCTAATATTAACATTAGGTGTTAGGTGCATATGTTTCTTAACCAACTGAACACTAGGTATGGTGGAGTCAACACCACACCGGCGGTATTTACTTTCCCAAATTATGTTGGTATCTTGGGACACCGTTTTGACTAGCAAACTGAACCAGGCGTGGGAAGCTAAGGGAGAGTACATCTATCTATCTTCAGTCCACGACGTCGTTAGCCATCGTGAGGAGGTGTGCCCTCCTTCGTTTCATCCTTTTTGGCAGGAGAAAATCCACTGACTTGCAATGCCAATCTCAGCATCTGTTAGCCCTAGGAATATGCGATCGCTTATTTTTGAGACTGGTGGAGATAGAAGCTTAAATTAGAGCAAGGTAGACTCGTAACCTCCCAGTCACCATCTAAGCTGCTCTGCTAACCACATAACTAAGACCTGAAGTTGAAGCCACAAAGCCTAATTTTTTGCGACATATTCTCTGTGGGGTGAATATCTCTATAATAATTTGAGTAGATTTTTAATTTGAATTTTGCCCGAGCAGCGACTGTTAGGCCTACTCTTTTCGATTTCCAACTGCTAAGGTATTTTTAACGCTCGACACTGCACCCGAGAGTCTGATCTCACTAATCAGAGATCACGGGAAATATTTACCGGATGATCCACGGGAAAATCCTAGTCTCCGCCATGATTTGAACTATGAACCTCAATCACTCGAGACGAGCAACTTAACTCGAGACTACTTGAAGAATCATCTTAGCGAAACATGGTATGTTAACCTAGTCATGTGAAGCCTGGCATCGACTGATTGATAGCATATAAAACGCATATCAAGCTGTCAAACATACGGAACCAGTACCTTGAAGAATGACTAGACATGAAAGATGCCCTGATAATCTTGAGCATAAAGGACCCTTCACTAACCGTATCGATATTGTCTTGCTACTAGAAAATGTCTAGCCCTGACGTGAGATTGAAGCGGAATTGCCCCATTATTTTCTCACTTTAATCAAATTCAAGCGTCATTACGACGTCTTATACACTTCATTTAAAGGTCATATCGCGACGGGCGAGCTGTAAAGCAGCAGGTGCGGATACACTGGAAGCTGTATTTGCAGACATGCATATAGGCGTTTCAGGCTATATTGTATTTTACTGACTTGATATGGCATTTCAGCCACTTGAGTGAATGAGAAGCCCTCTACGGGACATCACTTCTCACCTCTGAAGCCTGGGAAAGAGAGCTAGAACAGATACCAAAAAATGTACCTGCTTCCCTACACCCTAGCCAGCATGTCGTAGCTGGTCGGACTCCACTATATTATGGTCGAAAATAAATAAGAAAAAGAATTGTCTTTTACACTTGCAAAATGGAATGTGCGCACGCTGATGGACAACATAAACCGGATCAACAGACCAGAACTGTGGACCAACCTGGTCGATAGAGAACTGGATAGATACAACATACGTATATATGTTCTGCGCGAGAGACAGTAATCGGAGAAGGGACAACTGTCGGAAGATGTTGCTGGCTACACTTGTTAACCGGCCATAGCTGTGATATTGCGATATTTGGATTGGGTTTGCATTACAATCCATCAGAGAATAGCAATTTAAATGTAAGCCTAAGGGAATGAGCAATCGCCTCATTACAATGCGACTTTCTCTTACAAGGGTCATACTTATATAACAAAAACATGTCTATGTATGAACTCATCACTGAATGCGAAGTAGAAAAGTCGAACAAAGCCTGAAATAGTCAATGGAGCAGACGCAATACCAACAGAGGCTTACACGGAGGTCGAGGGTTCGAATCCCAATGGAAACTGAGCATTTTTTGTTCACGTGTATCTTCTTGTAAGAATGCCGCAACTAATGTGTGGGTAGTGAGATCAGACACGCTTGTTCAGTACGTTAGACATTTCTTGGCAGTTGGAAATAGAAAGGAATAGACTGCCCGTACAAAATTCACGTTTAAAATCTATGTACCTTTGTCCAGGTGATTTGTTAAGAGCAGCTATATATGGTGCCTAAATGGATGTAGGTCTACATAGCTGACTTTTAAGATGAATTCGCGCATCGGTTAAACCACGCTTCAAGAATAGTCTTCTTCAAGAACTCTAAAGAGTCTTCTAAACCAGTATAAATACGTTAAGAAACAAGTCTCACCAGGAAGCTCTCTGGACGCTTCTGCTCCATGTAGCTGAAAGAGTAGTTCCACAAGACATGACAAATTCGTAGATAATACAGATAAGACGATGTAAGAACAAAGAGACAATCATATTAATGGCATTGTATTGTCGCGCTAATTGAACACACATTTTGAGCTAGACCATCCCCTCCCGGAGGGATTCAGAGATAGTCGAGTAATTGTACACATAGAATGTGCACGGCGTCAGCTCAAGATGAAAAGTCGAGAACAAATATGTTACCTGTTTACTAAGTTCATTGACCTCCCGAACGCTCCTGAAACACCCATCAGCGTGGGATATGGCAGATCATGCCCAAATGTGAAACAGCTTCATGAGGGCAAGCGTGCACATGTTCATGACATTGGCAAGACCTCTCCACCATTCGAGGACAACAACGGATGGAAAGAACGATGCGTTAAAGCGATCCTGTTCAAGCATCGTTTTGTCAGCTAAACTAACAGATAGGATACTGAGTACGGCATACAAATAAAGTTCCACACGGATGGTGGACATGTCAATTCGAGCAGACTTAATGCGAAAATCAATACGCGCGTGATACGATATGCGAACTATTCTTTGTGGATGAATCTGTTCTGAAATTTAGCTCAGAACGGAATATTTAGGAGTGCATTGGCCGGTTCTCTGATGATTCTGACAATTTTGGCTTGGCTATCAGCAGAAGAAAAGGGAAGTAATATACCAAACAGCACCAAGCACATCCTTGCATGGAATTAAATTGCAATCGGCTTAAAACATGTGTCTATCTAGGATGTACACTGTCGAGATCAGTGATTATTGCTTATGAGCTGACTAATAGAATAACATAGACCAGTACATCTTTTGATCGGTTGCGCTCGACAATGTGGGAACGTAGAGGAATCAGCAGAAAGACTAGGCTGAAAGTTTACCATTCCGACGTTCTCCCCACCCTGCTCTCCGCGTGTGAAAGCTGGGATGTCTTCGCTAGTGACTACATGCGGCTAAGTCACTTCCGCATGACCTGTCTGAGACGCATACTGCATATTCTCTGGCAAGACCATTTCACAGAAAAGGAAGTGATATTCACAGTAACCATGCCTGGTATTTGTGGCCTTTTACAAATATCCCTATTGAGATTGGCTGACCATCTTGCTTGAATGTCAAGCGAAATGACTCAAAAGAGGCTCATGTACAGTGAACTGAGGAAAAGAGAACGCGTGTCATTGAAAGCGTGTCAAGGACAGTCTGAATAAATTGATTAAGTGTTGTCAAATAGACATTAACACCTGGGAAAACATGGCTCAAAGTCGTACAACTCGGAGGAGTGCTGCCATAAACTTTGAGGTAGCTCATGATAGACGTACAACCAGGAAGTCTGAAGCAGACTGAATACCAGAGCTAGATGCATTGCGTTGATCAATCACAAGCGCACACACATATTCAAGGAAACAGTTCATAACATGGGATTATTTTAGTGCTCCTCAACGACGACGATGGATGAGTTTATTATTATTATTTTTTACGTGGGGTCACTGACAACTGAGCTGATTAAATTGTTCATCAAATGCATAAATGAATGATATTGAACAAAATTAGTTCATATCAAAGAGAGCACACACGACTACCTTCCAATATGTTGTTTGTGATCCTTGTGCAACCTTTTCGTGAGAGTATTTATGAACAGACTAGAAAAAAGACAAACAACTGGACGAGAATCAACCACAAGGATAGGCGAGAATCTAGAAAGATTGATCCATCACCTACCACCTCCAAATTCACCACTAGCTAATGGAGACGGTAGGGAAAGTATGCTTAGTACGTCTAGTTTCAGCGAACTATGAATAACCTTGAACATCATTGGAGTGAAATCACAGCCTGAAGGAACAATATGCGCGACTACCTGCAGATACAAACGATGGCTGCTCTACCAACATTACCATTTTTATCGACCAATTAATTTACATATTCAACATGACGTACGACAGGGTGATACACTCTATCCTAATCGTGTCATGTAAGTTGTTGAGTGAGTCTTCCAGGGTGATACACTCTATCCTAATCGTGTCATGTCAGTTGTTGAGTGAGTCTTCCAGGGTGATACACTCTATCCTAATCGTGTCATGTAAGTTGTTGAGTGAGTCTTCCAGGGTGATACACTCTATCCTAATCGTGTCATGTCAGTTGTTGAGTGAGTCTTCCAGGGTGATACACTCTATCCTAATCGTGTCATGTAAGTTGTTGAGTGAGTCTTCCAGGGTGATTCACTCTATCCTAATCGTGTCATGTCAGTTGTTGAGTGAGTCTTCCAGGGTGATACACTCTATCCTAATCGTGTCATGTAAGTTGTTGAGTGAGTCTTCCAGGGTGATACACTCTATCCTAATCGTGTCATGTAAGTTGTTGAGTGAGTCTTCCAGGGTGATTCACTCTATCCTAATCGTGTCATGTAAGTTGTTGAGTGAGTCTTCCAGGGTGATACACTCTATCCTAATCGTGTCATGTAAGTTGTTGAGTGAGTCTTCCAGGGTGATACACTCTATCCTAATCGTGTCATGTAAGTTGTTGAGTGAGTCTTCCAGGGTGATACACTCTATCCTAATCGTGTCATGTCAGTTGTTGAGTGAGTCTTCCCTAAACTAAATTAGACTGATAATGTTATCGACACAGATTGAGAAATATTTAACCATCCCCGGTTTGGGGATGCAATAGTTAGCATCATCCATAGTATCAAGGTAGCTGGACAATACCTTAAATAGCTTAACAACACAAGAGAGAATGCTGCTGTACAAATAGATTCTCAAAATATGCGATGCATGTTTAAATTCTGTCCCTGATTTAATGTGTTCGGCTGTTTGCTTTTGCTTCCCAGTTTTGTAAGTGGCAGCATCCTCAGCATTATCATTATCACCATCATGTTCATGTCGCTCCAGGTGATAAAGTATAGGTCCAACCCTATATTTGATTTTCCCTAACCAGCATTTAAGGGAACCTGCATCCATTTACTTGCAGTGATAGTATCAGTTACAATGGTTTTACAAAATACGTTTGCACAACCGTGCTTCTGTCGACATACTGGGCAGGACACTTGTGACCCTACGGTATACTACGAGAAACACTGAGGTAAGTGTGCCCATTTGTGTATCTCTCCATCACCTCTGGCTCTACTCGTAAATAATGAGAAGCCATAGGATTAATGAACTGTAGAGCTTTATCTAACTGCGTGACGTGTCTCTCAGTATTATAATTACCCACCTTCCTTATATGTGATATAGTTGTTTACTACATGTAAGTGATGTTATTGACATTAATCTATGATCTGCTACAGAAGAACAAACGACAATCTGGATTGGCTCATTTCATACTTTTCCATTTCACTTCATCCGCATATTTAAATAGCAATATTATATGTAGCAGCTGTTTTGTTTATTGTTGAAACCATCGTTTTTATTGCTGGTTTGTTCACGAGATTCTTCTGTAGTTGCAATATTAGTGCTCGAATAGGGCAGCAGATTATCACATTGTTGAATATCAATTTCGTGAGCCGACTACTGAAGCTGTATTATGTGTAATGTAGCAATGCTGTAGCCAGTCTGATGTGCGGACTGGTCTTTCACACATTTGTTGTAGACGTGATGAGGGAATACTGAGGGTCGACTGCGTCAAGAGTGATATATTTCCAACATTCACACTTATCGTGTTGACACAATTTATGTCCGAAAACGGTTATTCGAAATATGGTTACTGAAAACGCAAATGGTTTTATATTTAATAATTATATTAATAATGATAAGCAAGTAGCATGTCTGTTACAAAAAGTCGCTTCTTACAAACACCTACTTTTTTTGGCTGTTATAAGTTTCCTGTCAGGTTTTCAGTTCGGTTTGAACGATTTACTTTTCGCACTCAGAGGAACGATCGTACGGTGAAAACACCTGCGCCTGCCAGATTGGACACAGGGAAAATCGGAACGGGTGAGTGGGGATTGAGGGAAGGACGTTTCACCCCTAGTACAAATAATAATGCTACTAACGACTATAATAATACAACTGTTAAAGCTTGTTTATTCTTGTTTTAATGAGGGGCAGAAAAGGACGTAGTGGTGTCGAGTCGTAGTTTACGATAGTTGTACCATTCGCTTTGACACATCATATTTCAACTAGCTGTTGGGGACGGCGTGGGCTAGTGGTTAGGTGCACGGCTCACAACCAGAAGGTGCTGGGTTCGATCCCCATCACAGTACCGGCAGTTACCCCGGGGAAGCAAACCCTTATGAAATGCAGGAGGAAGCAGACCCTTACATAAAATGCATGCTGAAGTCGGATGAACTGGGCCGACAGGTGCAAAATTAAAACAACAGTGCAACGCACATCCGCCTTGGGGAATAGAGAAATAAGGCGAACGCCAATAAAATTGTTTTTTTAATTAAAAAATAGCTGTCTTTGGTTCCCCATTTGCATGTCTGAGAAGAAGAGTTGAAGAAGAGAAAAATGCACACCATAAACTATAAAATAGAAACCATGGTATTCGCCAGAGATGAGAAGAGACATCATATAACACTAGGAACACGACCACTGAAACAGCTCAGCCTCTTAAAATATATAGGAGGGGCAATAGACATAAGTAGAGTGAATTGCACGAATGCCAGCAGCTGGTAGATATTTCAACGCAATAAACAGAGGATCCCGCAGCAAAAGAAAAATTAGCAGGAAAACAAGAATGGATATATATCGTCCGACCTATGTGCATGTCCTGACATATGAATGTGAGTCAATGACGACAGCCTGAGAAAGGCGACTACAAACTTCATAAGTGAGGTATCTAGGAAAGGTGGTTCGGGTGACCAAAATGGACAAGATCCGTAACAAGACAATACGTAGAAATCTTGAAGCCGAACCCCATGCAGACATGAGTGGAACAGTGTAGAATGGAAAATGATCGTATACGAAAGCGGTCATGTGAGGCAAACAGTCAAGGACGCAGACCCCCAAAGTACATTGGGAAGACAGCATACGACAGTCCCTAAGTGACCAAGGACTGGATTCGAAAGAGGCCAGGAAAATGCCGAAGAATTGAGCAGTGTGGCGTTCTCTCTGGCAAACGTCTACTCCTCATGGTAGAAGAGGATCGACTAAGTAAGTAAGTAACATATATATATATATATATATATAGATAGATATTTAGATAGATAGATAGATAGATAGATAGATAGATAGTTAGATAGATAGATAGATAGATAGATAGATAGATAGATAGATAGATAGATAGATAGATAGATAGATAGATAGATAGATAGATATAAAGATAGATAGATAGATAGATAGATAGATAGATAGATAGATAGATAGATAGATAGATAGATAGATAGATAGATAGATAGATAGATAGATAGATAGATAGATAAATAGATAGATAGATAGATATATAGATAGATAGATAGATAGATAGATAGATAGATAGATAGATAGATAGATAGATAGATAGATAAATGGATAGATAGATAGATAGATAGATAGATAGATAGATAGATAGATAGATAGATAGATAGATAGATAGATAGATAGATAGATAGATAGATAGATAGATAGATAGTGCAAATACTTCCCTCGGTAATGGCGTCTAATCTGACCGGTCTAAATATAACGTGAATTCGAACATGATCCGTGTATCCGTCCTTTATCTGGGCCGTATCGGTGAACACACCATTAAAGACAGTCAGCACGCTCATCATCTCTTGCGTCATCTCTTTATGGAAGAGAATATGCATTATGGACATGTATTCTTACTGCTGCTTTCCAACACGTTAAGTGTAAAGACATTTACCCCAGAATTGTACAAGCTGGACTTTTATTGTAAGATTCGTTAGGGAAAATGCATAGACTATATATTCATAATCTTTGAAACAATAGTGATATCCAGGCAATACAACTTTTCTACGTGAAAGATATAGTCAATATCTTATGAGAAAGAATATTCATACTCAGCACTTCTGACTGCGTCAGTAACACTGACAGTAAGTCATCTGTAGCAATTATTTAGTAATAATGTTCGCCAAGAAATGTAGATCCCGTTACGTAGATTGGCCACTAGCATGTCCAACTGCCGTGGCTTGTAGCCATACCTCGTCCAATGCTGACGGAGAGATTGATATCTGTGGGAGCCATGTAGAACAGGGGCGGCCCCTCCCAGACCTCTAGCCGGCTGGTGGGAGGCCGTTGCTACACTTAGTTGACTTGGACATTATCTGGTGATCCGGAACTTTCCGACCCAATTCGGACCAAGTGATCAAATAGAAACAGGCGGCGGCGGACAAATGTGTCCGGTATGGAGGGAAGACTCGTCTTTGCAGACACCTCGACATTACGGACACGATTGAACCATCGACGATGCGTCGCTGGTTGCACATGTGAATGGTATCGAGTCTTAATATGTCATGTTTAAGTATGGACCAAATCTCTGAACCATACAATATGACAAGAATCAAACACGTCTGATAAATGTGAATTTGTTGTTCGAGTGTTACATACGGTCATTTATAGCGGAGGCAGCAATCCCGATCCAAGTAAACATGGCAGGCACACTGCGTCCATCTGTTGAAAAAGAACTCCACAAGCACATGAATTGACTGGTGCTCTGCAGCGTGTGACCATGGACAACATTGCTGTTAGGTCCAGAGTCGGAGACAAAGTTCTGAATGTGTGTCTTGCCCCACGATATTGCTAGGACTAGGTTTGATGTTCCTATCTCAAGTTTCTCCAGAGACTGTTGCAGGTGCGCTTTGTCTGGGCCGATTAGGACTGTCATCAGCATAGGCGGGATCTGTGATTCGGTTTGGTTCATGTCAAAGCCCAGATCGTGAGAGTCAAGGCGGTGGAGAATTCAGTCGATTGCTCTGCAGAAAAGGTCAGTGTCAAGGATGCGAACCTGCCTGACCCTCGAAGATGTTTGGAAACTGTCTAAGAGAGTGCCACCTAGGCGGACTCTGGCACAGGTGTTCATGTGTATCTCCCTTATCAAGTCCAGCAGTGGGTCAGGAGTGGCGATTCCTGGCAGGGGTTTCCAAAGAGCAGGCCTGTCGACCCCATCGAATGACCCCTTTAGATCCACAGATGCAGCGCAGAGGGGGTTGGTTGAATGCATGGTGCAGCTCAGCCAGGAGCCGGAAAGCGAAAATGGCATCGACAGTTGATCTACCAGGGGTGAAACCAGACTGGTGTGGGCAACGTTTTGTGATCAGGAGTGGCTTGATCCGGGTCAGAAGCACATGTGCAAATACCTTGACTGAGACTGAAGAGCAGTGTGATTGGTCTTTAGTTATTGCAGTAATTTTGGCTTCCCTTGTCTTTGTAAAGAGGAACAACTATTCTATCTATCTAATCTGTGGGAGCGTGTCCTATATTCCAGACTTGTAAAAAGAGGAGCTGATGGGATCCATGGCGTACTTCAATAGCTCTGGCGGAATATGGTCCGGACCTTCAGCGTGCACATCTATACGCTTCCTTATGACGGCTTGAACTTCTGCCAGTGTTGGAGAGTCGGTGCACGTCTCCTCGTCCAGGAGAGTATCCCCGCATTGCGATTATAAAGACAGACACGAAATCACATTGAAGAACAATCACAAAATACGGATATATTCAAATATCTTAGAATTCAACATAAAAATAAATTATACAAGTTATTTTCGTATAACCAAAATTTCAAATGAGCATTACATCTTTTAATTGACTGACACGTTCCTCTTAATCCGTGTCGCTAATATGTTTTTAATAAACATTTTCGATTCCTGATTTTGAAACGTTCTAGTTCCCTCAACTGTTAATTAATGATACACCCGAGTACAGAAATGTCGATTCTTAAGAACGAAACTAAACAGATTTATCTGTTCCATGAAATGTGTTTATGTGATTTGGGTTCGAAAGTTAACCCCGAGAAATGTTAACGTGTTACCTCCACTTTCCTTCGCTACTATTTGCTACTGCATTAGTGTAGCGGGTTACGGGAATGAAGAAGAGAGGAGACTAACGTCTAATCAGACAAAACAAACTAACCAGATATGTTAGTCAGGGTCAACGAAAATGTACTGACCATCACCTCGATTTCATCGCATATCTACTTGGAAAGTTGCTGTTCTTCTTAGAATTATGGTTAACGACCTGGCGGATGGCGGTGATATTCGTGGTGAACGGCATGCTGAAGACAGATAACTGCCAGGAACACATATCACAGTTCCTGGTAGGCGGGTGAATATTATTATTATATATATGGGACACTATTCCATCTCTCGCTGGATGACTGGCGATTCATCAGGAAATTGTAGTACCTGACAGGAGACATGACATTGGTGTGTATCGACTTCAATGCACGTAACGTCACTTGGGGAAACAAAAACTATAACCTACAGGGGCAGGTGCTGGGCCAGGTTATTGAATTCTAAATGAATCTCCTAAACTGTGAAGTGAAAACCAGACTTGTCACTGGAACAGGAGAGTCAGACTTTAATATTGACCTCACAGTTTTTTTATGTCACCGAGACACATACACCAGGTGATCAGCACTGATATACCACGGAAGTTACCACCTCTCATGTTCTGTATCCGTCAGAAATATGCAGCCAATCAGAAGACCAAGATGCGACTTGCTTTTAAATACATGTGCACCAAAGACTCGGTAGGTTGAGACAATTGGCATGGACAAGCATGAGAGACTGAACCAACCCATTGTAAACCACCTGGTGTTCCGAGAAGCCCGAGACCGCCTGGAGAAGCAAGAAAATCGCCTTTAATTAATGGAACCAGAATATAAGAATCCCACACGTCCCCTTGGAGAGAAAAATGGAGGTGGAAACCAGATTGAGATTGGTCACTGAAGACGACAATATAAACGGTGGAACAAATTTACTGAAAATGTGGCTCCAGGTACAAAAAAACTCCATGATGAGAGAATGTGCTTTGGAAGAAGTGGAACAACGAGAACCACTTGACAAGGGTGGTGATACAACTGAGCAGAATGTGTCCCGAGTGGAGCAGCATTAGGACAGAAGCTTTAATATGGGAGCTTATACAGAAATACTCAGGACCAGAAGACGCAATTATGTACACAGATGACTCCATCAACATAGATGCAAACTGATGCGGACGGAGGTGTTAAATAAATCAGCTGCCTGCTTACTCCCCTACCACATCCGGTATGATGATGGTGGTTGCGGCGGTAACAGCGGCCCTAGCTTAGTTGTGTAGGACGTAACCGCTGACACACGCAGTGATACTGTCAGACTTCGCAAGATTGAAAGGTACATGCCAAAAAGGGAGCGGCCCTCTCTTCTAAGCAGCTCTGGTGTACACAGTGTCGCATGGAACTCCGTTTTGTGACATGCATGTGTCAGAGCAACAAAAGAACTGATGCAGTGGAGAGTTAAATTGTGGTGACCAAAGTCGTGATGACGAGAAACATGATGGAGTTGATCAGAGTAGTAATGGATACTCTACAGAATGATGAAGCGACAGACGATCGGGAAAATGCATGTGGGAATGATGATCTATCTAAGAGTGACTAGTGGAGATGGGAGAAAGTGTGTCCTGTCTGGAAAGATCTGAAAAACAAAAATTGAACACCATAATTATTTATCACTTTCACTTCCAACTAAAAGTAGTCAGATATTAAAACATGTTGTACAAGGTACTTATAAGTCTGCAAATAGACTTGACGACATACATGCTTGTGTTTTTCAAATAACGATGATTGAGGTATTGAATGTTCGCAAAGGAATTTGTTTGGCATTGTTATTGCATATGTATTCATGATTAAATTGAGAAAACGGTGTTTATCTAAGAACTTTTTTTTCAATTTTAAAGAAGTGCATGGAAACTAATATTGACAAGTGCATTAATTTCCATACCGAAATGTTATGCCAAGAAATCATGATATTGTGACAAAATGTATGATACATCAGGTCTGCAGTACGTTTCATAACTCATCACTGAGCATAGGGAAATGTTAATGTTGATAAACCTTCCCCAAGGGGTTCATGGTTCATACATTTATATATATATATATATATATATATATATATATATATATATATATATATATATATATATATACATATATAAGTACTTACTTTATGTGTCCAAGCACACCGTTATATAGTATGCATCCAGTATTCATCGACTTGGATTGCCTCGTCATTTACCTCCAGCGTGTCGCACCTATTACATGTTTCCTGGAGCTGGTCTGGGTCCTGTATTGCGCCACAATCACCTCGTATGTCATTCTCTATGCATCTGCATCGTTTCATATTCCACTTGCACCGTAATTCACCAGTTCTGAGTCTGTTCAGCGACCTCCATGTCATGTATGGTATTTCATGTCCGGGGGGCAGGATCCTCCCGAATATCCACCTCGGAGGCCTGTATCATCTCGATTCGACAACTGTCAGGGTTTGTCTGTATAGGTTGTGTTGATTTTAGGAAGCTGTGTCTGGATTTGATTCGTGTGCTCCGTACCTTATGTCCAACCGTATTTACCTTTGGTGGTGCTCCTGTTTTTCTCGATCGATTTCTGCTGCGACGCTTCCTCAAATCTAGTGTGGTGCTATGTCATGTTGGGGTATATATTATCAATGAATGTGGGTTTTATGCACATATATACCATCCGTCCTGCTTTATTTATTGCTGGATCAACTAGTTTTGTTTTCTTCAGACTGGTGCAGAGTATTCAGCTACGAAAAATTAAGACAAGTGCAGATATCTGAAGGAAACGACTTTTGTCGGATAATTCGTTCAATTCCAAAGAATGTATATATACACACACACACACACACACACACACACACACACACACACACACATACACACACACACACACACACACACACATGTTAACAATAAAAAGGTACTCAATGAAGAGACCTGTGTCACTCCATATTTTACGTCGCACCACTCAGATTAATGCTCCTTTAATCAATATTCTACATTGTTTCCGTTAAACAATGTTTTATCCATTTGTCAAATTTGCAGTCGATTCCATATGTTTCTATTTTCTAAACAATCTTTGATGGGCAAAGGCCTGTGCTAAAATTGATGTCTTCTTGGAAACGAATAGTATACCTTCTATCAATCAATCAACTACACTAGTTGAATGTTCATTTGGAGAATCGGTCTTCAACTTTGATATTTGACTCTAGTTCTGGGTTAGCCATGAATGAGATACTGCATTGCTAATCAATTTTTCTGAAGGCTTAGAATTGACATTGAAATGTAAAATTTAAATTAATAAAATGAAGGAAATGAAAAGTAGGCACATTTTCTATACAACGAAGAGATATTATACAGAAATGACGCTTAAGGAGCATACAGTGTAGTCAAAAAACTGGTAATATCTAGACAAGACATGAACTATATGATCCAGAATAAAATCGGCACGTGCCTTATAGAGGACATTGATGTACTGATACGATGGACAGAGAACTGATACAAGTTATACAACTATAAAATACGTTTATGTGTATATGTATTTATAAATACATGTTTGTTAAAGTAAACGTGTGTCTAAACATTTGTCAGTCAAATACATGTCAGGGAAAGTTATTTCAACTGAATATATGTCAGTCAAACATATGTCTATTTAAAGACATCACTATCGATATATCTATTTTGCTATGTTTTTCACCATAAGATTCTGCTTGTCCAATGAGCATCCAGCACGTCACGAAGAACAGGGCGTATCGTATCATTGATGCCATGTCTGCTGTTGATCTATGTTTATTCATGGATAAAGCTTCACGTTCTGCTAGAAACGTTCATTCAAATTCTCATCGTGATGTTTATAAAAATGATTTACGGTGTTATCGTCCATTAACCATACAGATCATACTTGTAAAACAGCAGTTTCTTAATTACCGAAGTGTTTCTGAATGATTTTATTTAGTCTGAACGTTCATCGATTTTTCGAAAGACTAATAACATATGTCCGTGTCCCACTTAAATGCAATGTTTCGAATCATTTATTCTGGAATAATAAATACTTGCTGTTTTGAACGTTTTTGTTTATTGGTTAATGTTCGCCCTCTGGTGGTCGAACTGAAACTTGTTATTAGTATTTTTGTTGTTTTTTACCAAATATAACTTTTTTTTTAAATGGTCTGTAACAAAGTCGTTAACGATGTTTAGCAGACAACTACTCTGAGTAAAAGGTATGTCCTTCAACGACTTCGTCTCACATAATATACGAACAACACTACAAGGACTGCAGTAATACTAGAGACTAAAGTCGTTTAAAACAATTCCGAAGGTTTTAATGTAACTGTACTAAAGAATAATAATAGGTGATAAATGACACTTCAACCAGATACGGTTTTTATCATGGATTGGGCAAAACACAAATGACAATGAAGAAATGTGCATGGTAAGATAGTTATGACAGGAATTGTTCGCCAACATCATTTCATGACGATAATGGGACTAAGTAATCTAATCGTTACTTTTAGTTTATCAGGCGGGCGAAAACGTTTGACAAAATGATTAATAAGAGCTTCTTCTTTCTTTATTTCTTCTTCTTGTGAAGATGCCATGATATCCGCATAACGGGTTCACCTCTTTTTTTTTTGGTTAGGTACATGTTTTAAATTTTACTTGCGATTTCTATTCTCTCAGCCAGACTACACTAGCACAGACTGTTTCCAGGGCCGCCGCTTGGAGGCATCATAAGTTATTGGTCAGCTCAGGTTTGCTGACCCTGATATGAAACAGCAACCTTTGAACCTCGTTCATTTTGCTACACCCTTACCAAATATATGATACAGGTTTCTATCGGACCGATTTTGACTTCCATGGAGTTCCTGAACCACAAAGACATAAATGCAAACACATGGCACTGTTGTCGTGCAAGGCGACAGTTAATGTGTATTACAAAGAAACCGATGAAACACTTGCCGGAAAATCTCACGCCGCCGTGAAACTGTAAAATACACTTGACCTATCGTGTTTCACATTCACAAAAAGCGTGAGAAAACCAGAGAACATGTTGACATAGGAAATGACTAGACAAACTATGTCTGCAGTGATAAATAAATAGATGAATCAGCAAAACCTGCATCAACCAGGAGGTGGAAGTATCTCACAATTAGTAAAGATAATGTTCGAACTATTTTTTTATTGTACAAACAATCTGAGATGCAATTAGGATGAATCGAAAATCAAATAGCATATGCACATGTTATTACTTCAGCCCACTGGACAGACACACTCAGATTTACCAGTGTTCGAATTTGTGTCCGATTGAATGATGCACTAACATCTCGACAAAGCGATCTTATCTCTCATATATCATAAACAAACAAATAAACAAACTAACTAACAATCAAATGGCATCAAAGAACAAAACATTTGGAAACCTGAACGTCATTAATATTGCAGACGTAACATATATCAAACATAAACTTAATGCAATTGTGTAAGTTATGATATCTTAAGACCAAAAATAATAGCTTTTATTTTCCACAAAAAATGTATAAACACAGAAAGTAATTTTAGAGACAATGATGCAAGGTGTTTAGGCTACAATAATTTAAATCAGATGTCTCTTATTTATTGTTCTTGTAGTTGTCGTCATCGAGGCAAAGAGGAACACAGTTTTTAAATGTGTTTGGTGACTTGTACTTTTGGAAGAAAATATAAAGGAGATTGTTTACTTTAAATGTGTATGGTGACTTGTACTTTTGGAAGAAAATATAAAGGAGATTGTTTACTTTAAATGTGTATGGTGACTTGTACTTTTGGAAGAAAATATAAAGGAGATTGTTTACTTTAAATGTGTTTGGTGACTTGTACTTTTGGAAGAAAATATAAAGGAGATTGTTTACTTTAAATGTGTATGGTGACTTGTACTTTTGTTCCTGCATAATACTTCCATGGCATGTCAAACAACAGCCCCAGACATCAAATGTTATAGTAATTCTGCTTACAAGATTACTGATCCTTCAAAAGTGTCAACTGTAAAGATACGAATCTCTGGCGCTCTAACCTTGCTTGACCTGCCCGTTAGATAATGCTGACAATCTGTGAGCGTTAATTTGTGTAAGAGACAGACACAGGTCTGGCGTCACATCGTCTGCTGGCGTCACATCGTCTTATGGCTAGTTCTTTGTGTTTTTACAAACATTTGGCTTGGTTTCGTTCATTCTACATCTCCCACTATCAAACACTGAAAAAGCTTAAGTAGCAGAATGTAGTCCAGAGAACGGAAAGCGTTGTGTTGTTTTTTACAGCGTGACTGCGATACTTGCACTGGAATATTCTTAACATATTAACGGTACTAGTCTCTGACACTATATAACCAGAATGCTCGAGATAGCAAACAAGGTAAGCTGTAGAAAGAAAACGTGTGTCTCGGATGTCTTGCAGGTAGCCTGGCGACAGTCAAAGTGTATTATGAGCAGACCTGTGAAATCACATGCCATTTAGACAGGACGCATGTACAAATAAACTGTTAAATAAATTTGGTACATCGTGTTACACATGAACAAAATTAGTGACACAAACGAAACAATCCTGACATAAGAAAGTACTAGACAGAAAATATCTCCACGATTGATTCAATTCATGGATCAGCAACACCTGTATCAACTAATGAATGTGCAGGTATCTTTCTGAGCACCAAAATTGATATAAATAATGTTCTAGCCATTTTGTATGTGTACAAATAACCGCATGTTTAGATGTAACGAAAATCAAAACAACATAATATAACTTAATTATTTCAGTCCAAAGAATAAACACACTTGGTTTGAATACCTGTCCGATTTATGATCATGTACTAACATCCCTACCACCAAATCTTAGATCTATAGCATAAACAAACAAGCTAACTAACAAATCAACAAACACAGGGAACCAAGAAACAAAACATTGGAAAGCCTCAAATGTATTTATTCATTTTAAAGATCGTATAACCATCAATCGTAAACATAATACAATTGTGTCAGCTAGGATACCTTAAGATGAGGAATGTATATATATATATATATATATATTTCTCATTGTTTAAAAAAATGTTTTAAATAATGATTGGAATTTAATAGAAATAATGTAGACATGTCTTCAGTATGCATGCGTTACATAAAGCTGTCTCTTATTCATTGTTCTAGTTGCTGTCGTTATCGGGACATGGAGAAACAAAGTTGTTAAATATGTATGGTGACCTGTACCTGTTGGAGAAAAGATAACGTAAAGTGGGAATGTTAAATGTAATTTGTGTTGACAATAATTGAAGATAAAGTTATTTGACAAAATAGTTATGGTACGATCACGTTTGATGATAGTAACGAATGTGGGTTTGAAAATGATGTTACAGGTGTAGAATTGAGGATGAGCTCTCAGTTCGCCCTTAAAACTTCCAAGGCATGCTTTAAAGTTGTCTGTTCCTTCAAAATTGGGAACGGACAAGGTATGAATCCAAAGCACAATAACCTTGACCTTGCCGTTAGAAAATGCTCACAATATGTAAGCATTCATTTTGTAAAAGACAGCATTCTGACTTCAAATCGTCTGCTGGCTTGTTCTTGGTATTTTGACACCACTTTATATAGCGTAAAGGTCGGGGACGTAAGCAAAGCCATGATCATCTATTTTTGTTGAAATATAATATAGAAGAGAAAAGACTACTTGATATAGATACATTACCTCTTTCCTGTGCGTAAAAGCGTGTATGGTGCAATAGTGGAATTTTCATGTGTACCCAATGGGATGACTAAATCGAGAGCTGTACAGGACAGCGTCCCACTGAAGCTAGGATGTTTCTGAAACACGTCATTAGAACTGTCAGTATTATTGTTGTCATGACTACCATTACTAGCTTAATCATCGGTGTTACAACCTTAAATATTGTTACAACAAATAAATTAACACCAAGAACATTACAAAGAATTTACCATTTCGCCGTTTTACAAGTAACGGTAACAATACCACCACGCCAGGAAAGATGGATCATTGGCCACTAATGTTAAATGACACACGAGCTCACGATCTCTAACAATGCATGGTGTTGTCATTATCTCAGCGATAATGTGGACACGCATACGTGTACTGAGAGAGTGCAACCAAAGCTGTTCACGTACTACGTGTATTGTGTTCTTGTTGATAAAGGCAAATAATAAATAGAGAACAAACCCACACTGTATGGAATAGATTTGGTCAAAAAACTATGTTATCTTCTTCTTCTTCTTCTTCTTCTTCTTCGTTCTCAATCTCCCACTACCAACCCCTGAAAGAGCTTAAGTAGCAGAATGTAGTCCAGAGAACGGAATGCGTTGTGTCGTAGTTTACAGCTTGGCTGCGATATTTGCACCTTTCGGTCCAACACATCCAACTTCAGCAAGCATTTTTTGAGTATCGGGTTAACATTCCCTTTTCGATCCCTTTTCCTTAGCCAGTCTGCCCTGCTGCAGCCTGTTATCCAGGATCACCGCGTGGAGGTGTAGAAGGGTCTTGGCAGCTATGGTTCGCTGGCCCTGACTCTAGCAGTCAGCTATGGGTCGCTAACCACTGAGCAGCTCATTTGCTGCTCAGCATCTTGATCCCGAAACTCTGTTATGAAGCATACGGATGTTATTAGCCGTCTGTACATCTACTGACGAACGGCCACATCCTGAATCAGGCCAACTAGGACAGTCAGATGTCGACTGTCTTCATTTGGGGTTTGGTCTGAAAATGTATTAAACATTGTTAAACTATGAACTAACTTATAATTTTTTAGTGATCGGGATGGCGTGGGCTAGTGGTTAAATGACACAGCTCACACCTCGAAGGTGCTGGGTCCGATCCCCATCACAGCACCGGCCTTTACACAGGGGCAGCAAATAATTAGAAAATACAAGAGGAAGCAGACTCTTACATAAAATTACTGCCGAAGTCGTATGCACTGTGCCGACAGGCGCAAAATAAAAACCGCAGTTGAACGCACACCACCTTAAGGAACAAGGCGAAGGCAGAAAAACAGTATGGTCTAGTTATGTATGATAGAAACACATAAACAAATTATTATTGTTATTGTTTTTCTTGTATTTGAAAGTTGATGGAATTGTTATTATAACTCTCGTTCACGTCCTGTCTTCTCAGTTGAACAGTTACATGTCTAAGCTTGAGGAATCATCTGCTTTAGACGTGTTTTATAATAAAATATAGGAATCAACAAACAGCAAGCACATATGTAGGGTTATTGATCATAATAGCAGAGAACAGACCTGCGTTGAAAAGCTGATAAGCTGGATTAGAAACATAAGGTTGTTATAAGAATTGGTGACCAACATCAGATGGAATATCGCTAGGTACATAAAAGGATGAATAATTACCCCATTCACGATGTGTTTACAGTCCTGCCTGTTCCCAGAGTAGATTCCAGTTTGTACTTCCGTGTAGACCAATACGCAGTCCTTTTCTGTATGCAAATCTTCCCGTTTTATGTTTGAAAGGTTATCCGGGTTCAAGTTTTTCGCCCTTTATTGAAATAAGAAACTAACATTAACATGTAGGTCACGTGCTTGAAGTAGACACTTATGTACGATGGTTGCTAAGGTGATTCTCACTTGTTTGTTTGTTGACATGGCCAGTAATGGTCATCTTGCGTGATTTTTTAAACCGGCGTTTTAAGCATGTCAATTATTATTGTCTTGAACGCAAACTTACTGCAGAGATCTGTAACATACTCCCCGTACAGAAATGTACCATTATCGTCACATATATCATGATCAAAACTGTACCATACTCTCAAGAAATATCCTGCACAATGGGAACACATAATATTCTTTCAGACAAAACATATTGGTCGTCTTTTTCTTCTTCTTCTTTGTCTTCTTCTTCTTCTTCTACTTCGCCTTCTTTTTCCTTCTTCTTCTTCTTCTTTTTTTTCTTCTACTTCGTCTTTGATTCTTTGATCAAATGATGCTTTGTTTCTAGTCCGGTGATGTTCAATAGGGACGCTTCGTTTCACGTTTTCGTTGGTGCCAGTTTTTCTAGGATGGAAAGACCAGGTAGCCGCTCTTTGGTCTGCACGAGTTGGGCAGTCCTGCAAGATATTTACTGGTGTTTGCTAAGGCGCTCTGCATTTGAATGATGTGGCGCCTTTTAAGACCTATTCTGTTTATGCAGGCCTTGAGTATGCAATGTCGCGTTGTGTGTCTGAAGATCTGTGTCTTCCCAGCTCTGCAAAGTGTGTCTATACTGTCATTTTCATACTAATATATGTTTTGCCTAACTCCCCATTCCGTTCTCATGTAACGTTTGATGAGTGGATATGTTTCATTCAAGCTCTGTGGAGGGCGAGTCTCTTTAAACCCATTAGGGCTTTTTTCGAACTCAATTGTCTTCTTGTTTCAAAAGACCCCACAGTGAGCCAGAATCATCTGTTGGACTTGATCTATTTTTTCTTTGTTTTTTGGTCAACAACCCGATGTCATATTTCACTTCGTATCTTGTTTGGCGTTTGAGATGGTTTGGAATACGGAATGCTTGTTTGTCTTGCAGTTCTGTTTTGTCTTATAAGAATCATATTGAACATATTTATAGTAACTCTCGCTTTTAGGATTTTCAGCTTCAATCTGTCTCTCCAGATAGTAAGTGAGAAAGGTAAGGAAGTGATCAAAGAAGATGGCCAGAACTTTCTTTATCTTCCGGGAGGGATTTTCTATGTTGTGTGTCAGATACGTTAATTGGTCATATGCGCTTCTGGTCTGCATGTAACATGTGTGTGTTGATGCGAGTCGCGAGTTGGTTCTAAGGTGCAAAGTGAATCAGTTGTTGATCAGTCTTTCTATCAGTTGCCTCACACATCCAATGAGACTAGCTGGACAAATGTTGCGTCAGAGCAGCTATACCAATGACTCGACACTGAAATCCTCGTTAAGGTAAGTATTCCGAGAAGCATTATATCATACTAATGTCCCCAGAACACAGGTTCGCTATCTCAAGGTCGCCTTTGGATGTACGTAAAGCTACTATAACCTGCTACCAAACAAAAGTCGTCAAGAGGTAACTCAACTCAGAACGACTAGCTTCGAACAGCAAAAACGTGTACACAAACGTGCAATGATTTACACAAACATCAGGTACACACATGTACCGCACGTACCAGGAATCAACATTAATCAAAGGTGTCCTCGTTCACATATGGTATCACCACACTAAAACACTTTAGCATAAGCTTCTTGCTGTCGGTGTCAGACTTGGCCTTTATTGTAAGTACTGGAGATAGCATTTATAGCCTGACAAATTAAGTGTTTGAGAAAGACCAGTAATGTTACCTGGATAAAAAATATCATAAGAAATAATAACTGTATACATGTTATGAGAGCTGCTACTTTTGTGACAACAAATTATGAGGGTAGGGACGAGAGTGATATAAGAATGTATCCCAATCATGTATCACACATACAACACAACATTGATATCATCACAGTGACGATTAGATGACACCATTACAACCATACACCGAAACACGTTGATACTGAACGGCACAACGCATTTGACGCTCCCGAGAAAATATTTTCTAATTCTTCGATCAACAGATGTTATGCTTCTAATTCAGTGAAGTTCATGAAGGAGACCACGAGTTTTAGACCAAGATGCAATTAAACATCAGCGTCTCATGTCGATTAGCCACACAAGTTGACGATACAACTAAACTAAAATAATTTCGTTTACAATACAAGTAGGCAACATGTTTTTAAATGGATTATTGCGAACAAAAAACATTGTTTATGTTAGTCAGTGTCAGGTAAAATATACTATCCAAGACGCCCACTTCACTTCCACGTAGATTTCTATCTGAACGAGTTGTTTTGCCAAGCTAGCTAACGAGTTGGGTAATCGTCTTTATCTCCGAAATAGCGGGCGAAGCCAAGCATTGCATAACCGTCTGGTTGATCCATATTCGCCTTCATTAGTACACTCAAAACGTGAGGAAAACTACTGCAATGCGCCACTTAATGCCCTCTTCAGAGCACATACCCGAATAATGTTATTCATTATGGACATTCAGTACCAACATTCGAGCCATTAATTCCACAGACTTATATTCATATTCTCTCACCTAAGGCAATTGAAAGATTCATTTAAGATATACATATTTTAATTAACGCGTTTTCTTGAAATTTTTATATCTATACAAATAGCATGCAATTGAGCCCAATCAGTATACGCAACATCCATACTACATATTCTGAAAGTCTACTGTAGATTAAATATACACATCAGAAAAAATATTATTATATAACGAGAATGGAGCCCAATCACACTGAGCTATAAAACACTAAAAATGAATTGACATGAAAACTGTTTCACTAAAAATATTGTAAATTTGACGAGTCAACTAGCCAATCAATTGATTTGGAAAGAACAGCCCTACCACTAAACACTGCTACTCAACAGTAACAGTGTATTCTCTTCCTTGAAATAGAAGATCATCTTGGTTATGGAATAATGATAACTATAACGATCAACAATATATTCATACATCCCCCACATGTTATAGCCTGCAGTTTTTGTTGACATGTATGAAAGATTAGCATCATTTGATACAACGTTCAACCTAGCGAGCACAATAGAGAGTGGATTTATTTTTGGCATTTCCTTTTTTTAATTAACTGCACTTCCAAATTGATATATAAACTATCCAATCAGTCCATACAGAAGCACATTAAATAAATCGAATTTTTAAATTTTTTCAGAAAAGGATATTGTGTTTGTGAAGTAAAATTACCTGGTTAACTTTTACTCTTCTCTGTACGAAGCTAAACGCATTTTTTTTTTTTTATGAGCAGAGGTTAACAGATTAGTGCTATCACATTGAGAAGATGTCACGATGTTTTTAACAGAGAATGAAGAAGGTCTTCCAAACGGTTGTGCTATGCTTGGGTTTTCTGCTTGTCGCTCACTACTACGGAAATCTCGTCGATCCCTCACCGTGTTTGCCGGGCTGCCATGAAAACATCACGTTTCTACGAAGGGCTACAAGGAAGCCGAGGTGAAAGTCTTGGCCAGTATATTTTGCCTGACCCTGACTAACATGTCAGATCAGTACATTTTCGTCTGACCAGAAGTTAGTCTTTCTTCCTAAGGTGGGAGGTAAATAATAAAACCAACATTGTGCCACGCCATACCTCCACAAAAAACAAGTGCAAAAATGAACCCGTCTGTTGACAAATATCCTTTACAAAAGTATACAATACATGTTATATGCATCACGTGTCTAAAACAAACAATTTAGATGCGTTAATGATGTACACAAATACATACTTGTCGCTCGAGATGTTGTAAAATTGGAAATATAGCAACCCTCGCTTGTCTTCAGAGAGCACGAAAATCTCCTGTCGGTAGATCTCCCCATTGACACGTTCATCTGAGTAAACGGCAGGTCCCTGTAATCAATATAGGTACGTTATTTTAAAATGATTTATACTTCA